>PVIY010004489.1:0-102445 GCA_004026745.1 Myrmecophaga tridactyla | reverse complement strand
ATTTTCACATTCTTAAGGTCACATACTCCTTTCCTCCAGCAGACATAGAAGACACATGTATCAAGACAAATGCTTCCTGAAATATTTTACCCTTGATTAAAAGATTGCAAGCTTTAGAGAAAGAAGATTGGTTTATGATAAACTAGACAAACACAGCGAAATTCACCTAATCTTACTGTTCATCATTTGTGTTATGAGGGCTTTGAGCCAGATGATCTTTAAAGCTCCTCCTACTCTTAAATTCAGTGACATTAATTCACTAGGATTTAATTCAAAAGATTTACATTCACTTGTGATTTAGGCATATAACAATACAAGGAGGTTGATGGATAATTTTTAGTCCTATTCTAGCTCAGTAAGAAATAGGATCCCAAGAATGAACAGTGGCTCTTGGTACAGCTTGCTGTTGCCAGGGTGGGGTATAAAAACCTAGTTTCCCAAGATCTGGGGATGTGTGTTCCAATCAGGGATCATTTCTGTTGATCAGCAACTTCAGATACCTGATGGAATTGTCTCTGAAGGAAGCTACTATTTTAACGCATTTTGAGAAAAAGCAGCAGAAGAGTCTAAAAGACACCACACTCCTCAAACCCTTGGTAAATAATTAAAGGGCTACCCAACTGGGCAAGTGCCAGATCAAGAAAACACAGCTTCTAAAAACTATACAAGTGGGTGCAAGGGTAGTTCAGTGGTAGAATTCTCAGCTTCCATGAGGGAGACCCAGGTTCGATTCCTGGTCTGTGCACTTTCCAAAAAACAAGCAAACAAGCAAAACAACCAAACAAAAGACAAACAAACAAAAAAATTAACAAATGGTGCTGCATTAATGGGATACTCACCTGGAAAAATAATGAAATGCGACTCGGCCATACAGCATACAAAAAAAAAAGCTATACAATAATCTCCTGATGCCCTTGTTTGTTCTTCTTTAATCCCCTCCCCAGTGCAGTGTGGAACTGGACTATGCTACCATTGTTGGTCTCTAGCCTTGTTCTGGCTGGGAAAGACTGACCTATGAAACTCTTCTCAGGTTCTATCCTATGCCCAGTATTAGCTGTCCAGGAAAAAAGTAGCTTGGGACAGATAAATCAGTGAAAGAAACAATAAAACCACACAGCTTGAGATAAAGGTTTGCCTGCTTTAAGTCTTACAATAGAAAGCCCCAGAGTGGGAGAAAGTATCTTAAAGGGAGTAGAGGGGATTGTCAAATTCCTATAAACAGGAGAACTCCAGTGCCATCAGCAAGCATAAGCCCAGGATAAAGCATAGGCTCAGAAAAGACAAGGAGAACCTTGCACTATGCACTCACCTCAGACATATTTTCCTGATACAAGGGCTGAACTCTGAAGGAGAGTACCAGTCAACACAAAGACAATTTGAAAAGACTGTGGAAGGTGTTTCTTGAACTGGTATGTTTGGTTTTGTTAGCTCCTGGCACTCAAGGAAGTCTGTCATAACACCAGGTGGATATAAACTCAAGAAACAGACATCTCAGGGTCTAAATCCCAGAGTTAACATATTAAAATATTAAATTGTAGAATATGCAACAAAAAATTACAAAACAAGCAAATAAATAGGCAATCAATACCCATTAAAAGGAGTGAGATAAAATCCAGAAAGAATCAATGAAGACCAGATGCAAACATGCTGAACAAAGACTGTAAAAAAAAAATGACACTCAATTTGGTCAAGGAGGTAAAAGAAAATACAGAGAAATAGCTAAAGGATATTAGCAAAGCAATGAATGAACAATATAAAAATCTCAATAAAGTGTCAAAAATTTTAGAAAGGAAACAAACAGAACCACTGGAGTTGAAGACCACAATAACCAAAATGAAAAATTCCCTAGAGGGTTTCCTCAGCAGACTGAGGAGCAGAAAGAAGAATTAGAAAGAGTGAAAATAACCTAAGAGACCTGTGGGGAACTGCCAAGCATAACAATACATGTATTATGGAAGTCCCAAGAAGGAGAAGAAAGATAGAAAGAGGAAGAAGGAATATTCAAAGAAATAATATCGCAAAATTCCCCAAAGTTGGCAAAATATGTGAAAAGATGTGAATATATACAGGCAATAATCCCAATGACCACAAAGAGGATAAACTCAAAAAGAAATACACCTAGACATATAGTAGTCAAACTGTCAAATGGACAAGGACAGAGTTCTGAAAGTTGTAAAAGAAAAGTAACATGTTATGAACAAGGATGTCCCAATAAAGATTAAAAGCCAGTTTTTCCTCAGAAACCAAAAAAGGCAAGAAGGCAGTAGGATGAAATTCATAAAGTACTGAGAGAAAACAATTTCTGACCAAGGGTTTTATATCTGGAGAGACTGTCATTCAGAAATAAGGGATGGATTAAGACATTCCCAGATAAACAAAACTAAAGGAGTTTTGTCACCACTATACCTTCCCTGCAGGCAATGCTAAAATTAGTTCTCCAGACTGAAAGAAAGGACACTAGAGAAAGGACTGAAGCAACAGAGAGAAATAAAGACATCTGATAAAGGTAACCATATGGGTAACTATAAATGCCAGTATTATTGCATTGCATTTTTTGGTATGTAACCCCACTTTTTACTTCTAACAGTTTCCAAAATGCAAAGGCATAAATAGCAATGATGAAACTCTGGTTAGTGAAACACAGTGTATAAAAATATAATTTTTGAGCAGGCCACAGTGGATCATTGGCAGAGTTCTCACATGCCATGCTAGAGACCTGGGTTTGGGTCCCAGTGCCTGCCAATTCAAAATATATATTTTTTTTTCAAGAATTTATTCAACAAGAAAACATAACAATTATAAATATATTTGCAACTAATGGTAGAGCCCCAAAATATATGAATGAAATACTGACAGATTTGAAGGGAGAAATATACATAAACATTAGGAGACTTTAATATACTACTTTTAACAGTGGATAGAACATTTACACAGTAAATGGAAATTGAAGGCTTGAATGATGTCCAGATCAAATTAGACCTAACAGACATATATATAGAACACCTCACCACAGAATTGCAGAATGCACATTCTTCACTAGTACCCATGGATCGTTCTCCAGGATAGACCACACATTAGTTCACAAACGAGTCTCAATCGAATTGAATGGCAAAAAGAAAAAAAAAAGGATAGAAAGGATAGAAAGGCTAGAGAACAAGAAAACCCTAGGTAAATGAGTGAAGACAAACTCCAGAATAAACTAATCAAGGAAATCAGTTGCTGAGAAACCAACAAAAAAATTATAAATCGTACCAGGAAAAAAAAAAGATATGGCCCATTCAAAGGAACAAATTAATACCACAAATGAGATACAGGAGTTGAAACAAATAATTAATGTTCAATCAAACATGCTGAGTCAAGTCAAAAATCAAATCAACTAACTGAGAGAAGATATGGCAAAAGAGATGAAGGATATAAAGAAGACATTGGGCAATCATAAAGAAGAACTAGAAAGCTTGAAAAAACAAATGGCAGAACTTATGTGCATGAAAGGCACAATAGAAGAGATTAAACACAATGGAGACTTACAACAGCAGAACTGAAGATGCAGAAGAAAAGATTAGTGAACCAGAGGACACAGCATCTGAAATCCTATACCCAAAAAGCAAATAAGGAAACAAATGGAAAGATATGTGCAGGGTCTCAGTGAATTAAATGAAAACATGTAGTACATGAATAAACATGTTATGGGTGTCTCAGAAGGAGAAAAGAAGGGAAAAGGGGCAGAAAAAATAGTGGAAGAAATTATCACTGAAATTTTTCCATCTGTTATGAAAGACATAAACTTAACAGTACCAAGAAGTGCAGCATACCCCCAAACAGAATAGATCTGCATAGACTTACTCCAAGACACTTGTTAATCAGACTGCTAAAGAGAAATAATTCTGAAATAAATTCTGCAAGAGAAAAATGATGATCCCATACAAGGGAAGCTGAATAAGGTTATATGCAGAGTTTTCAGCAGAAACCATGGAGGCAAGAAAGCATTGGTATGATATATTTAAGATACTAAAAGAGAAAAATTGCCAACCAAGAAATCTACATCTGGAAAAACTGTCCTTCAAAAATGTAGGAGAGTTTAAAATATTTCAAACAGCCACTGAAAGAGTTTGTGAATAAGAAACTAACTCTACAAGAAGTACCAAAGGGAGCACTACAGGGAGACAGGAAAAGACACGAGAGAGGCCTGGAGAAGAGTGTAAAAATGAAGACTATTACTAAGGATAAAAGGAAAGAAAAAAAAGATATGATGTATAAAATCCAAAAGACAAAATAGTAGAAGAAAATATAGTAATAACATTAAATATTAATGGATTAAACCCCTCAATAAAGACGTAGGTAGACAGAATAGACTTTAAAAACAGGACTCATCTATATGCTGTCTATAAGAGATTCACTTTAGACCCAAGGACAAAAGTATATTGAAAGTGAAAGATTGGAAAAAGATATGTCATACAAATAGCAACCAGAAGAGAGCAAGAGCAACTATATTAATATCAGACAATTAGACTTCAAATATAAAAGAATTAAAAGAGTTGAAGAAGGACACTCTTAATAAAAGGAACAATTCATCAGGAAGACATAATAATCAGAAATATTTATTTACTCAGCCAAAGTGCCCCAAAATACATGAAACGCATACAGACAACACTGAAGGAAGAAGTATACACCTCTACAATAATTGCTGGAGATTTTGATACACCAATCTCATCAATGGATAGAACATCTAGACAGAGGATCAATAAGGAAACAGAAATTTTGGATAATATGATAAATGAACTAGACTTAACAGACATTTATAGAACATTACAGCCGACAGCAATAGATTATGCATTTTACTCAATTGCTCATGGATCAGTCTCCAGGATACACCACATTTTGGGTCACAAAGCAAGTCTCAATAATTTTTAAAAGACTGAAATTATACAAAACACTTTCTCATATCATAATGGAATGAAGGTGGAAACCAATAACAGGTGGAAGGCCAGAAAATTCACAAATATATAGAGTCTAAACAATACACCCTTAAACATCAGTGGGACAAGAAAGAAATTACAAGAGAAATCAGTGAATATCTTGAGCCAAATGAAAACACAACATATCAAAATTTATGGGATATAGCAAAGGCAGTGCTGAGCAGGAAACTGATTGCCTTAAATGCCTATATTAAAAAAAAGAGGAGGCAAAAATTGAGGAATTAACTGTACACCTTCAGGAATTAAAGAACAAACAGCAAACTAACTCCAAAGCAAACAGAAGGAAAGGAATAATGAATATTAGAGCAGAAATAAATGAAGTTGAGAACATGAAAACAATTGAGAAATAAAAAATAATAGATGATGATTTCTTGAGAAAATCAGTGACATCAATGGACAGTGAGCTATGCTAACAAAAAATAAAGTATGTGAATAAATAAAATCAGAAATGGGAGAGGGACATAACTACTGACCCTGCAGAAATAAAGGAGATAATGAGAATACTGTGAGAAACTATGTGCTAAAACACTAGACAATGTAGGTGAAATGGACAATTTCCAAGAAAAGCATGAACAACCAATACTGACTCAAGAAGAAATAGACAACCTCAACAAACCAATCACAAGTAGAGATATTGATTTAGTCATCAAAAACCTTCAAAAAAGGAAAGCACAGGACCAATGGCTTCACATGTGAATTCCACCAAGCATTCAAGAAAGAATTGGTACTAATCCTGTGCAAACTATTCAAAAAAAGTGAAGACGAGGGAAAACTACCTAACTCATTCTATGAGGTGAACCTTAATACCAAAGCCAGAGAAAAACTACTACAAGAAAAGAAAATTACAGACTTCTTTAGTGAACATTGAAGCAAAAATTTGCAACAAGCACTCACAAATCAAATTCAGTAGCACATGAAAAAAAATTATACACCACAAACAAGTGGAATTTATTCCAGATATTCAAGGCTGGTTCAACACAAGAATACCAATTAATGTAATATACCACATCAATAAATCAAAGCAGAAAAACCACATGATCATTTTGATTGATGCAGAAAAGGCATTTGACAAATTCAACATCCTTTTTTGATTAAAGTACTTCAAAAGAAAGCAATAAAAGGAAACTTCCTCAACATGATAAAGGGAATATATGAAAAACCCACAGCTAACATCAAACTCAATGGGGAAAGACTGAAAGCTTTCCCTCTAATATCAGGTATAGATCAAGGATGCCCACTGATCCCCATTGTTATTGTTCTAGCAAGAGCAGTTAGACAAGAAAAAGAAAAGACATCCAAATTGGAAAGGAAGAAGTAAAACTTTCACTATTTGCAGAGGATATTATATGTCAAAAATCCAAAAAAATCTACAGCAAAGCTAGTAGAGCTAATAAACGAGTACAGCAAAATGGCAGGGTACAAGATCCACACCCAAAATCAGTAGTGTTTCTATACACTAGTAATGAGCATTCCAAGAAAGAAATCAAGAAAAAAAATTCCATTTACCATAGTAACCAAAAAATCAAATATTTAAGAATGAATATAACTAAGGTCACTAAAGACCTATGCACAGAAAACTAGAAGAATTTGACAAAAGAAATCAAAGAAGACCTAAATAAATGGAAGGACATACCATGTTCATGGATTTGTATTTGATAAGGCGGTCAGGCTAATGCAACTAGGACAGAGTAGCCTGTTCAATAAAATGGTGTTTGGAGAACTGGATATCCACATCGAAAAGAATTGAAAGAGCATCCCTATCTCACACCTTATTAAAAACTTAACTCAAAATAGATCAAAGACCTAAATGTTATAGCTAAGACCATAAAACTTTTAGAAGAAAATGTAGGGAAATATCTTATAGATCTTGTATTAAAAGGTAGTTTCCTAGACCTTACACCCAAAGCATGAGCAATAAAGAAAGAAAAAAATGGGATCTCCTCAAATTTAAACACTTTTGTGTCTCAAAGGACTTTGTCAAGGAAATTTAAAAGGCAGCCTATGCAATAGCAGACATATTTGGAAATCACAGATCAGATAAAGGTTTAATATCCAGAATATGTAAAGACATTCCACAACTCAACAACAAAAAGACAAACAACCAATTTAAAAAATGGGCAAATGACATGGAGACTTTGCAGAAGAAGAAATACAAATTGTTCAAAAACATATGAAAAGATACTCAACCTCACTGGCTATTAGGGAAATGCAAATCAAAACCACACTGTGATACCATCTCTGTGCTGGTTTGAATCTGTGGTAGACCCCAGAAAAGTCATGTCCTTGAATCATCATTCACTATTGCTGAATGGGAGCATTTTGATTATTCCCATTGAGATGTGAACCACCCATGTGGGTGGTGACTTTTAATTAGATGATTTCCATGGAGGTGTGTCTCCACCCATTGAAGGTGGAGTTGCTTACTGGAATCCTTTAAAAGAGGAAACATTTTGGAGATAGTCCTTTTTGTAGAGCCACGAGGAAGTCAGCAGACACTGCCACGTTCACCATGTGCTATTCCAGATGAGAGAGAAACATTGAACTTCATTGGCCTTCTTGAACCAAAGTAACTTTTCCTGGATGCCTTAAATTGGACATTTCTATAGACTTGTTTTAATTGCGACATTTTCTTAGCCTTAGAACTGTAAACTAGCAACTTATTAAATCCCCCCTTTTAAAAGCCATTCTGTTTCTGGCATATTGCATTTTGGCAGCTAGCAAACTAGAACAGATTTTGGTACCGAAAAGTAGGGTGCTGCTGCTGCAGTTTGCAAATACCAAACATGTTGGAATGGCTCTTTAAATGGATAAGGGGAAGATTTTGGAGGAGTTGTGGAGAAGCTTGATAAAAAAGGCCTAGAATGCTTTGAAGAGACTGTTGGTAGAAATGTGGACTCTAAAGATACTGTTGACCAGGTGTTAAACAGAGATGAGGTACGTGTTATTGTAGACTGGAAGGAAAGTGAACCTTGTTCTAAAATTGTAGATAATCTTGCAAAATTGACTAGTGGCTTTGACTGGAAGGCAGATTTTAAAAGCCATGAACTTGGGTATTTAGCCGAAGAGATCTCCAAATTAAATTTCAAAAGTGCAGCCTGGTTTCTCCTCACAGCTTATAGTGAAATGCAACAGGAAAGAGATAAGCTGAGAACTGAACTCTTGAGGACAAAGAAACCAGAAATTGAAGTTCTAGAAAATTCTGGGTCTCTAGAAAGGGAGACCCCAGAGAATAGTGTCCTACATGAAGATTTAGCCAAATGTGGAACCAGCCACCCATTTCAGAGAAAGCCAGAATTGGACATGGAGTTATCCAGGAAGTATTTATGGAAATTCCTTATGTCTGGCATGATCCAAGGTTACTGCATAGAAAGTCAACTAGAGTGCTGTGAGACCTGTATAAACAGAATTGCTGCCAGTCTAGACTGGGGAGTTCAGAGAAGGAACATATTGGAGGAAAAATAACTTCAGAGGCAAAAACATAGAGGCTGAGGTCTGAAGTCAAGAAGACTTGGGCCAGGAGAGCAGACCCACCCAAGCCAATGGAGAGGATGAGTTTGCCCCGAAGGCAGAGGATGGGTCTTCCACCTCATTGCAGTAGAAGAGTTATGCTGCCTCAGGCCTTGGAGAGGGTGAAGAACATTCCTTTGGATTTGGGGGAGAGCCTGGCTACCACCACATGGAGGGGTTGAGCATGTGCTCCAATTAAGGCAGAGAGCCCCAATGCTTGGAGAGGGTGGATCTGAGAAAAAGGTGGTCTCCCCAGTGCCCCCAAGGCTGCATTCAGAGAGAGGCAGGCCTCTGGGTAGGCCTTTGAAAAGAGTGGGACTGCGGCTTTCAGAAGCCCCAAAGATAAATGATTCTAAGACTTTGAAATCTAATGGACTTTGCCCTGCAGGTTTTTGAAACTGTATAGGTCCAGTGACCCCTGTGTTCCTTCCTCCTTATGGAATTGGGTATATGCATCCTATGAATGTTCCTCCTTTGTATGTTGGCAGCAAATAATTTGTTTTGAGTTTTTATAGGTCCAGAGCCAGAGGAGAGCCTTGCCTTAGAACAGACTATGCCTGTAACTAACTTTGATAGGCGTTCATACTGTTTCTAACTTTGTATTTCATTTGTATTGCTACTGAAATGGTTTAAGGAGTTCTGGTATTGTTATGAAATTAACATATTTTGTATATGTGAAAAACATGTCTTTTTTAGAGTCCAGAGGGTGGAAATGTGCTGGTTTGAAAGGATTTATGTACCCTAGAAAGGCCATGTTTTAATCCTAATCCCATTTTGTAAAAGCAGCCATTTCTTCTAATCCCCATTCAATGCTGTATGTTTGAAACTTATAATTAGATCATCTCCCTGTAGATGTGATTTGATCAACAGTGGTTGTTAAACTGGATTAGGTGACAACATGTCTCCACCCATTTGAGTGGGTCTTGATTAGTTTCTGAGGTCCTATAAAAGAGGAAATGTTTTGGAGAATGAGAGAGATTCAGAGAGAGCAGAGCATAATGTGGTAGCCATGAGCAGAGTACACCAGCCAGCAACTTTTGGAGATGAATAAAGAAAATGCCTCCCAAGGAGCTTCATGAAACAGGAAGCCAGGAGAAGAACCTAGCAGATGATGCCGTGTTCAGCATGTGCCCTTCCAGATGACAGAGGAACCCTGACCGTGTTCACCATGTGCATTTCCAGATGAGAAGGAAACTCTGTGTTTGCCATGTGCCCTTCCAGATGAGAGAGAAACACTAAACTTCATTGGCCTTCTTGAACCAAGGTAACTTTCTCTGGATGCCTTAGATTGGACATTTCTATAGACTTGTTTTAATTAGGACATTTTCTCAGCCTTAGAACTGTAAACTAGCAACTTATTAAATTCCCCTTTTTAAAAGCCATTCCATTTCTGGCATATTGCATCCTGGCAGCTAGCAAACTAGAACAATCTCACACTTATTAGAATGGACATTATCAGAAAACAGAAAACAAGTGATGAGGAGGATGTGGAGAAAGAGCCACACTTATCAACTCTTGGTGGGAATGTAGAATAGTGCAACCACTCTGGATGGCAGTTTGGAGGGTTCTCAGGAAGGTAAATATAGAATTCCCATATGATTCAGCAATCCCATTACTAGGTATTTATTTGGAGGAACTGAAGGCAAAAGGACATTTGCACATCGATGTTTATGGTGGCATTATTCACGATTGCCAAGAGATCAAAACAGCCCAAATGTCCATCAATGGGCTAAACAAACTGTGGTATGTACACACAATGGAATTCTGTCTATAAGAAAAATAAAGTCATGAAGTATGTAACAATGTGGATGAACCTTGAGGACATTATGCTGAATGAAATGAGCCTGAAACTCCAGTAAGACTCCACCTTGAATAGGTGGAGATATATCTCCATGGAAACCACTTATCAACAGGTCCCACCCACAATTGTGCATGTCACATCTCCATGGAAACAACTTAATCAAAGAGATCCCACCCAGAAATATTGAAACAGGATTAAAAATGGCTTTTCTGAGGTACACCACAGTTTCAAATCTGAAGCTGTTGAACTGTCATCCAATAGCTTTGATTCTTGAAGATGATTGAATAGCTATAGGGCTTTTAACATGAGTCATCGTGAATGTGAAAACCTCGTATCTGACACTCCCTTTAGCCAGTATTTGGACAAATGAGTAAGAAAGGATAACCAATAGGTGGCAGAGGATGTTTTTGAGTGTTCTTTATCTTTATTTTTACTTTTTTGGAGTAATGAAACTGCTTAAAAATAGCTTAAGAGAATGAATAGACAGCTATATAATGACACTGTGAAGCACTGATTGTATGCTTATGATGATTATATGGTGTGTGAATATGTAATAAATCTCAATAAAAAGAAAAAATTGGGTGATGAAAAATTTGGGGTAATCAACGATGGTGATGGTAGCACAATAATGTTAACGTAATTAATATCACTGAACTGTGCAGTTGAGAGTGGTTACAAATGGGAAATTCGAGTGATGTATACATTACTACAATGAATAATTCTTTAAAAATTCAAAACTTTTGTGCATCACTTTGTCATAGAAGTGAAAAGACAATCTACTCAATGGGGAAAAATACTTGGAAACCACATATCCAGTAAGAGTTTAGTATGCATAATATATAAAGAATTCCTATAATTCAACAACAAAAAAGAAAAACAACCCAATTTTAAAAATAGGCAAAAGACTTAAATAGACATTTCTCCAAAGGACATCTACAAATTGGCAAAAAACACATGAGACTATCCTCAGAATCATTAGCCAATAGGGAATGCAAATCAAAACCACAATGAAATACTATTTCACATCCACTAGAATGGTGACTACTAAAAAAATGGAAAGTTACAAGTGTTGAAGAGATGTGCAGAAATGGGAGTATTCATTCATTTTTGGTGGGAATGTAAAATGGTACAATCAATGTGGAAGACAATTTGATGGCTCCCCAGAAAGCTAACGTAGAATCACCATGTGAGCTGTCAATCCTACTTCTAAGTATACACCCAAAAGAAACTAAAGCATATACTGGAACAGTTGTCTGCACACCAATGTTCATAGTGGTATTGTTTACAATTCCAAAAGATGGAAGGAACTCAAGTGTTCATCAATGATGAATGGATAAACAAAATGGAATATTATTCAGTTGTGCAAAAGAATGGAGTTCCCATACATGTGACATCAAAGATGAATTTTGAAGTCACAATGTTGAGTAAGATAAGCCAGACACAAAAGGAAATTTATTGTGTAGTCTCACTGATATGAAATAATTACAATAAGTGAATTCATAGAGTCAGAAACTAGAATACATAATACCAGGGTATGGGATTGGAATAGGGAAGGCAGAGTTATTTTTTTTTTTGTATGCTGTATGGTGGGGTTATATTTCATTATTTTTCCATGTGAGTATTCTGTTATTTCACCACCATTTGTTGAATTTCTGTTTGTTTGGGTTTTTTGTTTGTTTTTTTGTTTTTGCTTGTTTATTTTTTGGGAAGAGCATAGACTGGGAATCAAACCCGGGTGTCCCACATGGCTGGCAAGAATTCTACCACTGACCTATCCTTGCACCCCCAGAAGAGTTCATTTTTAATTGGCACAAGGTTTCTGTTTGGGATTATAGAAAAGTTTTGGTAATGCACAGTGATGATATTAATACAACATTGTGAATATAATGAGCACCACCTAATTATATATTTTATGGTGGTTAAAAGGGGGAAATAAGAGGAAGTTTTATGTCGTATACGTGTTGCTGTTATAAAAATTAACAAAAACAATGACAAAAAATATACTATTGTACAACACAGTGAAACTTTATGTAAACTATGATAGAAAATAGTACAATTATAACAATATCTTCTCATCAATTGTAACAAAGTTATCACACTAATGCAAAATGTTAAAAATGGGGTTGATACACTAAAATTCTATATTTTCTGCATGATCTTTCTGTAAATTACAACTTCTTTAACAAAAAATAACTATACTATACATTAAAAGCATTTCTTTAAAAATTTTCCAAAGAAAAGTTTTTAAATACTTTTTTGTGAAAAAGGCTAAGATAGTTAAGAAAATCTAGAAGATGCAGAATAGCAAAGCTGCAGGATTAGCTACCGGTTTTCAAGGTTCATTATGAAGCAAAGTTAATTGAAACAGTGAGTTGTCAACACAGGAAATAGTCAAGTAAACCAAAGAAACAGGATGGAGAGCTAAGAAACAGATTCATACAGATAGAGCCACCTGATTTATAAAAAAGGTGTCATTCGATAGAGTGGGGCTAAGATAGCCTTTGCAATAAATGGGGGAAAAATAAACATTGACCTCTAGCTCACACCAAGCACAAAAATTAATTTAAGAAGAATTATATTCGTAAATATGAAATGTATACCTTTTGTAGGAGAAAACATAAGATAATACCTTCAAGGCCTTGAGATAGGCAAATATTTCTTAAGTAAGAAAGAGAAAATAATCATAAGCGATAAATTGTTCTGCATAAAATTTTAAATTGCTTTTTAAAAGATATCATTTAGAAAATGAAAAAGCAAACCACTGACTGGAAGAAAATCATTGGAGTAAATACATCTAACAAATGACTCATATTTAGAATATATAAAGGACTCCTAAAAATCAATAAGAAAGAGACAGACAACCCAAGTTTTAAAAATAAGGACAAGCTTCAACAGGAGCATCACAAAAGTGAAATGCATGGCCAATGACCTTAGAGAGAGGGGCTTGACAAGAAAAGCCACCTGGGAAATACAAATTAAAACCAGATGAAATACCATTACACACCATCAAGAATGGTATAGAGTAAAAGATTTTTTACCTATAATATCAAATATTGGTGGGGATGTGTAGCTCTCCTGTATTATTGGAACACTCATATATTGATGGTGGGAGTGTACACTGGTATAACTCATTTGGGAAGTTTTTGGCATATCTACTAAATACAAACACATTCATCCTATAACCCAGAAATTCCACTCCTGGTGTTTATAGCCACCAAAATCATTTACAAGAATGATCAGAGCAACATTATTCATAATAGATAAAAACTAGAAACAACCCAAATGTCCATTAACAATGGAATGAATACATAAATTGTTTATTCATGGAAAGAAATATTCCACAGCAGTAAAATAAGAACTACTACTCTGCACAGCAGCATGGATAACATCTCACAGAAATAATGTTGGGCAGAAAAGAAGCCAGACACCAAAGAGTGTGTTTTGTATGATTCCACTTAAATGAAATTCAAAAATAGACAAAGCCAATACATGGTGAGAAAAATCAGAACAGTGGTTACCTCTGGGGATAAGTGGTGGTTGGGGGGGGGTTGATGGGAAAGAGATAGGAGCTCACCCGCTGGATTCTGGGAGTGTTCTGTGCCTTGATCCGGGTGGTGGTTACACATATACATAGAGTTGCCCCCTTGTGATTTGTGTACTTCATTGTTTGTAACATATCTCTACAGAAAAGAGAAAAATAAATATAGAACTCCATCTTCCAGAAAACAGAACTGTGATTATATCCTATTAATGTCTGTATTAGTTAGAGTTCTCTAGAGAAACAAAATCAACAGGGAACACTCGCAAATATAAAATTTATAAAAGTGTCTCACGTGATCGCGGGGATGCAGAGTCCAAAATCCGCAGGGCAGGCTGTGAAGCCGACGATTCCGATGGAGGGTCTGGATGAACTCCACAGGAGAGGCTTGCCAGCCGAAGCAGTAAATAGCCTGTCTCTTCTGAATCCTCCTTAAAAGGCTTCCACTGATTAGATTTAGCATCACTCATTACAGAAAACACTGCCCTTGGATGATTACAAATGGAATCAGCTGTGGAAGCAGCTGATGTGATCATTATCTAATTCTATGAAATGTCCTCATCGCAACAGACAGGCCAGCACTTGCCCAACCAGACAAACAGGTACCACCACTTGGCCAAGTTGACACATGAACCTGACCATGACATCCACCCCTTGTCCACATGGAAACTGTATATATCACCTTAAACCATACCTTATTTCTAAATAAAAACATTAAAACACACATTTCTTTTTCTTTCACCTAACAATACTCAACTATTCTGCATATAACTGGAAACACATTAACTCTCTCCAGAATAGGGTGCAAATCCTTGGGTAATATTCATTCTTAAACTTAATATCTTACAACTTAAATAGTATAACAGGAACAAAGCAACATCACACTCCTCGTTTTTGTAACTGATCACGTTGTCGTAGTTCATATTTATCATTACCTTCTTCCACTACCCATTCCACGTTCCCTTTATCCTCAGCAAGCACTTCAGCTGGCCATGGTTCCTTGTCTGGTGGGGTGAACCAAACCTTTATTCCTGAAGTTTCAGACCCATTGTTAGTCCTGCCTGGATTGGGCTGTTGCAGTTTTCCATTGATTTTAATCACAGGGCATAGTAGTACTGAAAGATGCCCTGGGGATCTCCTATAGTCCAAGAAAACTCTTCTTTACCTCCATTGTTTAGTTGCAATCCTATTTCCCCCTGATAGTCAGGGCCAATCGCCCCAGACTATAATGCAATACCCTTCTTGGCTTGTTGATACAGGGGCATGAGTAGCCCAAAGTGACCAGGTGGAAGTATTAGTTTCCAGTTCAATAGAATCATTGTTGTTTATCCTGGTGGAAGCACTCCCCCTTTTGGAACTGAAACCTGTAGACCGGCAGTGCTCAGGGTCACAGGGACAGGAAGCAAAAATTTTCCCAGTGGATCACTAGGGGTAATAGTGAGTGGGGCCACTCCCATTTCCACCCCTTGGTTCCTGGACCTATGGATTCTGTCTATAGGAGAAACAGCGCCATACAGCAGATGCTGATTCAGAGCATATACAGCTTCCTGGAGAAAATTACGCCAGCCTTTCAAGGTATCGCTGCCTACTTGGCAGCATAATTGAATTTTCAAAAGGCCATTCCACTGTTCTATCAATCCAGCTGCTTCTGGATGATAGGGAACATGGTAAGACCAGAGGATTCCATGAGTATGTGCCCATTCCCACACTTCATTTGCTGTAAAGTGTGTTCGTTGATCAGAAGCAATGCTATATGGAATACCATGAAGATGGATAAGACATTCTGTAAGCCCATGGATGGTAGTTTTGGCAGAAGCATTGCATGCAGGGAAAACAAACCCATATCCAGAGTATGTGTCTATTCCAGTTAGAACAAATCACTACCCCTTCCATGAAGGGAGTGGTCCAATGTAATCAGCCTGTCACCATGTAGCTGGCTGGTCACCCTGGGGAATGGTGCCATATCGGGGGCTGAGTGTGGGACTCTGCTGCTGGCAAATTGGGCACTCAGCAGTGGCTGTAGCCAAGTCATCCTTGGTGAGTGGAAGTCCATGTTGCTGAGCCCATGCATAACCTCCATCCCTACCACCATGGCCACTTTGTTCATGAGCCCATTGGGCAATGACAGGAGTTGCTGGGGAAAGAGGCCGACTGGTATCCACAGAACAGTGGAATGGCCTTTTGAAAGGTACAGATTTAGTACAAGAGAGTGGGGTGCTGCTGCTGTTTGCAAATACCAGATATGTTGGAATGGTTTTTTGGATGGCTAAGGGGAAGATTTTGGAGGAACTGTGAAGAGAATGATGGAGAAGTCCTGGAGTGCTTGAAGAGACTGTTAGTGTAAACGAACCACTGCCAATCTGGACAACGGGGGACACAAAAGGTACAAATTGAAGTCTGCAGAATGAGAACCATGGAAGCTCGGGTCTGAAGCCAAGAAACCTCGGCCAGGAGAGTGGACCCACCCATATACATGGAGAGGGTGAGTTTGCCTTGAGGGCAGAGGATGAGTCTCCCATCTTATTGCAGTGGAAGAGTTGTGCAGCTTCAGGTCTTGGAAAAGGTATAGCACACTCCTTGGGGACTGGGGAGAGCCTGGCTGCCACCATACCGAGGGGCTGAGCGTGTGCCCCAGAAATGGTAGAGAGCCCAGGTGTGGCCTTGATGCCTGGAGAGAGTGGAGCTGAGAAAAAGGTGGTCTCCTCAGTGTTCCCCAAGGTTGATTTGAAAGGAGATGGGCCACTCCATACGCCCTTGGAAAGGGTGGGACTGCCACTTTCTAAAGCTGAAGGATAAATGACTTTCAGACTTTGAAATCCAATGGTGTTTGCCCTGCAAGTTTTCCTTCCAATTTTTCCCTATGGATCCTGTGACTGTCCCTCCTTTGCATACTGGTACCAGACAACTTGTTTTGAGAGTCACAGGTCTACAGCCAGAAGAGAACTTTTTTTTCACCTTAATGTTGTTTAAGGTGATGCGTGTAGTTGCCAAGTTGACAAGGGGGGTCATTTAGTAGTTAGATTCAGTTTTCAATGTGGCCAGGTGAAGGCACCTAGTTCTGTTGCTGTGGACATGAGCCAATGGTACGTGAACCTCATTTGTTGCTGATTACATCTGCAGTCAGCTAGGAGGCGTGCCCGCTGCAATGAATGATGTTTGACCTAATTGTCTGGTGCTTAAATGAGAGAGCACAACATAGCACAGCCCAAGCAGCTCAGCATACCTCATCTCAGCACTCACAGCTCAGCCTAGGCCTTTGGAGATGCAGAAAGGAATCACCCCAGGGAAAGCTGTTGGAACTCAGAGGCCTGGAGAGAAGGCCAGCAGAGATTACCCTGAGCCTTCCCACATAAGAAAGAACCTCAGATGAAAGTTAGCTGCCTTTCCTCTGAAGGACTAATCCATCTCCAGTGTGTTGCATTCTGGCAGCTAGCAAACTAGAACAATGTCATTATTTTTATTCTCTATTTTAGTGAATTAAAAGTATTTCTCAGAATGCAAATTAGAAACCCTTGATTTGTGAAAAAAAGTAAGAAATTGAGTTTGCTCCGTGGATGGGCATATTCTTCCTTAAACAGACTTACCTTCTCAAATTGATTTATTAAGTTTTAATCTACTTTTAAAGACCTCTCTTTTTATCTGCCATTTCTAAAAAGTTATGAGGTGCGGGGCCACAGTGGCTCAGCAGGCAGAGTTCTCGCCTGCCATGCTGGAGACCCGGGTTTGATTCCTGGTGCCTGCTCATATAAAAAACAAAAAAAGAAGTAATGAGGTAAAGGGAAATTGTTTGAAGTAGAAAGTGCAGTTAGATATATGTAGGAGTAGAAAATTGTATGGCTATGTATCAGATGAACAGCACATTTCCAGAAATGGAAACATGGTACTAGTAGTCAGCTTGAGACTATTCTTTTTCCTGTGAACTGAAGTGAATATGGGACTGAGTTATGAAGGACTAGACATAAAACTCTCCCCTTCTGCTCTCCATGACAGAAATGAAATTTACCAAAGACCAGTAGTGGCTTCATTGAAGCTTTCAGAATCAGAAGAAACTTACACTTATTTACTGTTTTTAAAAAAGTTTATTTTTTTAATTTGTAACTATACTACTTCTATTTTCTCTTCTAAGGGACTTTGGCACACACCAAAAATGGTAAGAAAATGGCTCCCAAGCTCCAGCCTTCCATTTACTAGACCCTTATGTGCAAAGCTTTCACATAAGGTATAAGATTACTCGCTTTTTATGACCCTTCCAGTCTTTGTCTCCACATTCTACAGTGTCAGTTCTCATCTGTAATATGCCCTCATGCACCTTTGTTGTGTTCAAACATAAAATAAGTCACAGGAAATGTGTTCTTGTTCATAAACAAAAATTCAAAGTTGCTTTGTAAGAAATTAGAGTAGATAGATGTAAGTGTTACAATCTCCAATGTATAGTTGAAAAAGTGGCTATTAAGAGGTTAATGACTTTTCTGAAGGCACAGAGCTAGAAAAAAAGCAAAGGTACTCAAGTCTGTATTTTATCATGAACTGCATGAGTCATACACGAGTTGTGTGTATGTGTGTGTGTGTGTGTGGTAAGCCATCTATGATACACATCAACCAGAGAATCATTAAGTTATTAAACTCTCAACTTTTTATTTTTCAAGAGTAGGTAAATTCACCTTTATGCCACTATTGCCATTGAGACATATCTTAACTAAGAGATTGTAATTACATATTAAAAAGGTATGCTCACATACCTTAAGGAGTATAAATATTCAGGCACTGACTATTACCTGACAGCACTTCTGACTAAAAAATTGATATTGAAAGTCTACAGAAACAAACATACCTATAAATCTGTGATGTTTGAGAATGTCAAGATTTTTATAATGTTCTGTAAGAGCCATGAAAATGAACAATCACTCTGAAGCTGCCATACTATTTATAGTGTTTTCTCTTTTGAAGGCATGTTCTTGCTGGAATTTTATAAATTCTTTCCTCAGAAATTTATTTCACTTTGGGTCATGACCAACACATGGGAAATTGTTACCAAACGTCAAAACATGACAATCAACTCCTTGACTAAAGAAAAATAGCACCTATTTCTAAACAGAATAATTATTTTAAATCAGTAAGAAATACCATGTAATATATTTATTTCTACCACATAAACTGAGGTAGTTGATTTAGCCAAGGCTATGTGTCATTGGAACAAAGATAACTGCTCATATAACGTTGTCTTCTGTTTGAATTTTGCCGATTGCCCTCAATATAACCTTTTCTTTTCCCCCCACAAATCTAAAAATTCATTAGCCTAATAGGCTCACAGAGATATAAACACAGGGGACGTAAGACTTGAAATGCATCTGGAAAGTCATCTACTCTAATTCTTTCATTTTACAGAGGGAAAATCTGTAGTCCAGAGTTCTTAATCCAAACTCTTTTATTATAGATATAACCAAACCAGTCTGGAAATAATCTCTGGCTGATTGTAATTCTCTTGACTAACCTGATAAAGACTAGTTTTAGGAAATAAAGGTTCATGTTAAAATATAGACAATTGTATAAATTTAAGCAATTATGTATATTAAATATAAATTAATGTTCAAATATAAATAAAAGAAGTTCTATCATAGTCATATTTTCTTTTTAAAACCAAAGCCTGAGCTCCTTTTCTTGTTTCTAAGAATCTGGAAATTGCTACTGACATTGTCAAAGAAATTAGAAACATTCTCACAATCCTAACATCCTAGAATATCAACTAGATGTTGTCAAGGAACTATGCCAACTCAATTCCAATTTGAGAGCAATAACTGCAGTTAAACTCTGCTGTGGAATTAAGCCCTGGATACCTTACTAACTGTGTGACTGAGTAAGTTATATAACATCTCGGTCCTTCAGTTTCTTCTTCTATTAGATGGTAATAATAACAGCACATACCCTACAAGGTTTTTGTATACATGTAAATGCATGCAAAAGACTTAGAATGGTGCCTGGGCACTCACATGTTGACTGTATCATTATCATTATGTTGATAATATGATGATGATGATGATGATGATGCTTTGTTGCACATATAAAAAAGGAAACGTGAGAAGATTTATTTACTCATTAAACTAATCATTTCAAAAACACTCAGAATTATTTTAAAAAATTAATCCTGTCTTAAATTCATCCAGGTATGTCATCTCTACTCATAGATTCTGAATTCCTTAGGTACCATGCCTTAGATGTCATTGTGTATTATACTGCCTGATGGATTTCCTCGTATATATCAGCTACTCAATAGTCATCTTTTGAATTAATGAATGAAAATTTAAATAAACCAAGCTCAAAAGAAAAGATTGCTGCCCACCTCTTCTCATGCACACACATCAATTCTGCCCAATTTATTGGAAGGAACCCAAAACACTGATGAACCATTTGGCTCAAGTCTACAAAATAGTACACAAATAGATAAATGGTCTTTTTTTCTTATAGCTTTTAATATCCTGTTCTTTATAAATGACTTTCAGACTCATTTTATATTATGGTTATCTTCTGAAAATGTATTATATCTTAATAGCTAGGCTTATTTCTCTACCTCCAGCCCTGGCTTTTTGGTTTGGTGCTGATTTTTTACTTTGAGACATTAATTTAAGTATTCTGCTTGTCAGTGGATGAGTGAATGAATTATTCATTTTATTATGAAACATAAATTTTAAAGTACAGCATTATAACTTCTTTTTATATGCCAGAAACAATAGATCATTCCAGAAGCCATTATAGCACCCTTTATCTAACAGAGGGTACACTTTTTAAAGCCATGCCAAACTAATATGTTTTCTTATAACTACAACCATGAAACATTAAAGAAAGTCAGTTATATAAATAAAAATATAAGCTATACCTAAAGTTTGACATTAGGTAATGTTGTAATTCCTAGATAACTATTAATATTAACCAGAACAAATGCTTAAGAAAGAACCCAATGTGGCAACTATTACTTCTATCCATAACCACAACCCAATTCCTCTCTTCCCTTATCAAAACATTATTGTCATAATCATGCGATAAATAGGAACTAACAAACATGACTGACATAAAATAAGGCTAATTCTCAATATTAGCCACAACTTATTGTAGCAAAAGACTCTACCACATACTACGCATCTGTACAAACCTGTACAGCTGGACTGAACTGTACTGAAAACTATTTATATAAAGCACCCCACCTAAAGTTTTTGACTTTTATAGACACTATTATACATTAATATTTTAAAGATGTGTCTGTATAGTGAAGCATTTATAGTGTACCTTTTAGTAATTATTGTTTTTTCCTATATGCTGTAGCTTCTACTCAACACAACAAAACAATCTGTAATATGTTGTTATGAATCCCAGTCTATATGCTTCCTTTCCCAAACTTATCTCTTCAGCTATAAAAGCAACGAAGTTTAGCTGACTGGTGTCTTGTTAGAATCAAAAAATAATATGCATATTACTTTCTGGCCCGTCTTTATTTTAAAATATTAATAAAAAAGAACATGAAAGATAATCATTACAGACTAAGAAACAGTCATTACAACAAAGAATGCAGATTTATTTCATGATAGAGAAGTGAATGAACCCAGGCAGTTAAGACTACATGGGAGCATGAAAAGCTGCACTGATTATTTTAATTTCCTAAACTCTTTAGTGTTCTGAAAGGCTTTTTAAAACTTCATATTATTTCACATTTGTCTGTCGCTATTATCTTATCCAAAGCTCTCACTCACCTTCACGCTGCCCAGAAAGACCGTTAGCATCAAACAGGCAAGATTTAATCAGAGTTTATTGCTTCAGATAAAAACACTGCTACATTTTTTATCTTTTTATTAAATTTACAAACTTGGGCATCCACATTAGGGATCAAAAGGTTATTGCCTGTTTCCTCTACTGGAATTCAATGTTATGTTTCTCATATAATAAAAAGCCCTGTCCTTTGCTTTGGTAAAGAGAAACTTGAGGCTTTTTCTTACTGGAGCAGGTCCCAGGAACTTTTCTTGAGATTATATTCAGTGATGCTAATCTCTTTAACAAAAATAAAAGTTGAATTTGAACATCCGGCTCTCATGCATGAATTTATTACAGAAGCAAAGTAATCACACTGTTTTCCCCGGGCACAGCATTAATACTGCTGTCTCATAAATCAGACGTCAAGACAATTTTAGAAGGCTCACACAAACACGAGTGTGGTAACAAAAATGAGAACTTTCCTTAACAAGGTTTTATTGTAGGCCACAGTACAAAATCCATGGCAAATCTCAAGGAAAAGTGCTAGATATACCTACTCCAAAAAAATAGTTTTTCCTTGATAATGACAATCAAGTGTAACTCTGGAGATTACATAGTCATATATATATGACTATCTAATATGTATATAAATTATATATGTATATAAATTATATATATGTATATAAATATAAGTAAATAGTTATATTTATGTAAATATTAAGAGATTTATTATAGACATTGACTCACAACCCCTGGGGATTGGCAAGTCTGGATCCCATAGGGCAGGCCACAAGTTGGAAACTTGATGAAGGTGACGCTAAGTTTCTCAGAGAACTGGCTGCCTGGAACAGAGATAGAAATTCTTCTTTCAGACTGCTGAAATCCTCAGTTCTTGCTTTAAGCTCTCCAACTGATTGGACGAGGAGATTCCTCTCATTACTGAAGGCAACCTCCTTTGTTGATTATAGATGTAATCAGCCGTAGATGCAATCAACTGAGCAACGATTTAAATCTCATCTAGGAAATACCTTCACAGTAACAATTAGGCCAGTGTTTGCTTGACTAGGTTATACTGAC
This sequence comes from Myrmecophaga tridactyla, assembly GCA_004026745.1. NCBI lineage: Eukaryota > Metazoa > Chordata > Mammalia > Pilosa > Myrmecophagidae > Myrmecophaga > Myrmecophaga tridactyla. Next base: position 79,809 of record PVIY010004489.1, on the reverse strand, counting down.
CAAGCAGCTAGATAGTATAACCTAGTCAAGTTGACACACGAAATTAACCATCACAGTATTAATTTCTTTTTATAATTATAAGGAAAGTACTTGTTACAAGTATGTAAAAGGTACTTGTTATTTTTCTGTGTCATCTATTGGTAATGGCCACCATTTGTTGAGCCCAGGCACTTTACAAATATCATCTAAATAAGATGGGTGGCATTATTATTACTATTATTCAAGAAAAACAAGGACAGAAAACTGTCTGATGCCCCAGAGTTAGTTTGCGGTAAGGTAGAATTCACACTAGGGTTTCTGTAGCTCCAAGACTGAGGCCATTTTGTTTTATCATTTGCTCTTGATGAATTAAACATTAATTCAGCCCAAGAGAGCTATTCAAAGCTGATTGAATAGCTCAGTATGTGTAATTCACTAGTGCCCTGCCTTACTTTCAAAACTTTATATAAAATTCTAATATATGTTTTTTTAATACTTAAGCATTCTTTACATAAGTTTTTTTTTAAGTTAGCAATAAGTACCTAAAGAATATATCTAATATTTAAGAAATTAATCATGGTGTATCCTTCATTTGAGGGCACATATTTAGATTAGATATTTGTTACTGTTTTTGCAAAAATGTACAAAGAAATAAAGCTCATCCATCTTGCAAGCTGCTGCACATGCATAATACCATATTAGTTTCTGTGTTACCAAAGAAACTATTATGCTAAGTATATTTTTAAATGTTTAATTATTATAATTCCGTCCAGTAAGGAAGATTTTTAATAAACATAAAAAGGCTTATATATTCAAATCATTATTGTTCTTTAATATAATAATCTTAGAAGACTATTCATGTGTTTTCTTGTATGCCAAGTAGTTTTGGCATTCCTTTTTAGGAGTTATCTTCAGAGCTGGTTAAAGATAGAGTCAATCTCCTGACTTTATAGTTACAACTGCTTTGGGACAGCAACCATCCCATCCCTGTTAATAGTGTTATCCTGCCTTACGCAACAGGCTTGGATTTTAATTACTTTCAGCTCATTTCAAGAAGTAAATTTATCCTCCAAAACTGAAAATGTTCTATCACTCCGAATAATCAAGAGAATGTGAGATAGGCTTGGAAAAGTAATCCAAAACTGCATTCACTGGGATAACAGATCTTCTCAAGATGAGTACATCCAATGGTACAACATTTGGGGGGCTATATAAGAACATTGATTTTTAAAATAATTCATATTATTTTATATGTCAAATCTCATGATACCCTAAAAAGATTCTGGCTAATGAAATTTATGCAGTTCAAATTTTTTCTTCCTTAAGAGAAAAGAATGAGGAAAACAATCATTCCCCAAGCATTTTCAAATTGGATTTGAATTAAATTACCTTTAACTTCTAGCTATTTTGCCATCATAATTATCTTCAATAAACAAAAAGCAAGTGTTTAGTGTGAACCCTGGAACTAGCTGGAGGGAGAATGCCCCCCTAAGGCATCCTGCAGTTAGGAATTGTGGATATTCAAGAGCTAACTGAGTTGAGACCACAGCCTCCACTTCTTCTAGATGATTCTACTCTAATCAATGCCACTGAATATCAGTTTATAACTTTGCTACATCTAAATACCAGGGTAGTTTAAACCCATGCTCATTCATAATTTACCTGCTTTGGGCCCTAAAGATCAGATTAATCCTCTGTACATAGTTCCCAGTATTATACTTTGGGCATATTACTTTTTAGGGAGATAATAATGAGGCCTCTGCAATATGCTTCCATAGAGTACTACACATTGTAGGACTTCACACAGTTAGGATAATTATTTACTTATCTCCAAATTCCAAATGTGCAGAAACCATGTTTGTATGGCTTTCTGTTCCATCCCCACTGCCTTAAGATGCCTGGAAAATAGTAGATGAATTTTGGAAGGAACGAAGGAAAGAAAGGAGGAATGGACGGAGAAAGTGATTTTGTTTCTCTACGGAATGGACTTTGACACATAGCGCAAGGCAAATGTCTTTACATTGGCAATACTATTTTTTCCCTATCAACCAGTATATTGCCATAAGTTTTAAGTAATTTATAATTAATTTTTTTATTTTTTATGATTTTTTATTAAAGATGTTATAGATCTACAGAAAAACCATGCATAATATATAGAGTTCTCATAACCACCTTATCACTAACGTCTTACATCAAGTGTGGTATATTTCTTAGAATTCATGAAAGAACATTTTTATATTGCACTATTAACTATAACCCACCATTTAAAATAGTGTTCACTGTTTTGTATTGTACAATCCTGTGTTTTTTATTTTTATTTTAATAACATATACAACCAAAAATTTCCCCTTTTAACCCTATTCACACATAAAATTCAACACTGTTAATTATGTTCACAATGTTGTAGTACTATCATCACCATTCATTAACAAAACATTACAATCAACTCAAGTACAAACTCTGTACAATTTACACATTAACTCCTCATTCCCAATCCCATCTCATCCCCTAGAAACCCGTATTCTAGATTACAAGTGTCTGAGTTTCCTTATTCTAATTATTTATCAGTAAGATTATACAGTATTTGTGCTTTTGTGTCTATTTCACTCAACATAATGTCTTCAAGTTTCATCCACATTGTCACATGGATCAGAATTTCATTCCATTTTACAGCTGAATAAATATTCCATTGTATGTATATACCACCTCTTATCCTTCATTATTTGATGGACAGTTGGGTTGCTTCTATCTTTTGGCAGTTATGAATAATGCCATTATGATGTTGATGTGCAAATATCTGCTCAAGTCCCTGCTTTCAAATCTTTGGGATATATTTCTAGAAGTGGGATTCCTGGGTCATATGTTAATTCTATATGTAACTTTCTGAGGACTACGAAACTCTCTTCCACTGTGGTTGCATCATTTTACATTCCACCATCAATGATTAAGTAGTCTTATCTCTCCATATTCTCTATAAAATTTATTATTTTTATTTATTATTATTTTTTTAAATAGTAGGCTTTCTAGTGGGTGTGAAATGGTATCTCATTGTGGTTTTGATTTGCATTTCTCTAATAGCTAGTGAGGTGAACATCCTTTCATGTGCTTTTTGGCCATCTGTATATCTTCTTTGGAGAAATGTCTATGCAAGTCTTTTGGCCACTTTTCAAACAGTTTGTTTGTCTTTTTATTGTTGAGTTGTAGGATTTCTTTATATGATCTTGATATTAAATGCTTATGGGATGCTGATGATTTATTAAATATGTATCTCATTACTTCCTTTCTCTTAATGAGTACTACTCTACTCCCTTCAAACAATGGAAAAAAGACTTTTAATAATGGGAAACACACTTTTTAAACAAGTCTTTTAAAATGTCTGTCAGAGGCTCACATAAGCTATTGGGAAATAATACATTTCAACAAATCCTTTCACTTGAAGAATGATGATTTTGAAAAGGACAGTTTACCTTCATCAATAGATCTTAATGCTAATGAATGTACAAGAAAGACTTAGGATTTCATTGTACCTGAAAAAGATTGAGGAACACTAAGCAAATTCTATATGAACCCAAACAAAGAGTATTTACTTTTCTTGCTGTTTCTTTACTTGTGAAGATACAGATAAGACCATGTAGTGCATTCCTATAAATGAATGGACAAATATCATATCTTCATAGCAAAGATAAGTTTCTCAGACATCTAAATAGACTTAAACATGACCATCACAAATTCAGTCACAAATTCAGCAGGTTCTTATTAAGACCTGTTCACTTGCTCAGTTTATCTCATATGTCATGTGAAGTAAATTGTTCCATAGAAGAGCTTGCCCCTGTGTGATCACATCAGTATTTTCTATGGCAGAAGAAACTGAGTTATCCCTATACCCAAAGTGATTGTTCAATGTGCTTCTAAAAAAATGAGATATCAAAACAATCTTGTATTGCTTAAAAAAAAACAGCAAATAAATTCATGCACGCAACAAATATTTGTTGAGCAGCTACAAGATGCAAAGCACCAGGCACTAAGCTGATAAGTGAAATAATAACTGACAGATTGTTATCTTCATCAAACCCAAGGCTGACTTCATATTTTAAAGGAACAGAAGGAACAAATATAAAGAGAAAGAACATAAGTAAGAAAGGATATTCTCTGAACCAGTGCTTGCCTATAGGGTTAGTGAGGAAGCATAAATGAATAGAGGGACCTGGGTATTATGAAGACAATAGGAAATAGCAAGGGCTGTGGTAAATGGAGAGCTTGTGGCCCACATGGATAACGCTAATTCTCAACTCCATCTATAATTGCCAGGAAACTTAGGCCCACTATTGCCAGAACTTCTAATTTTTCAAAAGAAGGCAGAAATAAGGTTATGTAAATCTCCTAATGTTTTCAGTGTTTGTAACTACTCTAAAATTTAAAGTACTGTGAAGAGCTTCTGCTTCTGATTAGAGTATTAAAATTCATGAGATATCATTATTCCTACTATAATAACTAGAAAAAATTGATGAAGCTACACAATTAAAGGCTTTTTAAAACCCATCAGGGGTTTGAGAACACAAAGAAACCTAAATGTGGCAAAGAGCACTTCCTAGGAAAGAAGAGCAGCGTGGCTACTTTCATCCTTGATGAATCACTAGAAAAAGAATAATATTCTTTATACAGTGGTCAGGGGAAGCCAGCCAAACTTTTAACAAACTCATAATGGCTGTATGTAGTTTGACATTATAGATTACTTTCCCAAGGAGCTCTAGCCACAAACCAAGTCTGCACCCACCCACTAATTGTTGCACAAGCCCACACCAAGGCAGGCAAGTAGTACACCGAAGGAGGGTGGAACAGGAGTTAGAGAGGTCCCCTGAGGCATGCAGGTCTTTCTCAAGGGCAAGGAGGCAAGCCACTGAACAGTGGGGACAGAGGTAAAAGCAGATATGCTCCAAAGCAGATTTTCAAAGACAGGTTCAGATCAACAGCAGACTGAAAGACCTCCCAAGACACAGAAAGCTGAGGAGGGGTGGGGGCTAGAGTCCCTGGAAATTAAGAGGGTGGGTACAGGACAAAAAATGTACTTGGAGAAATAATGCCCTCCACTCCCCCAAATTGATAAAAAACATGAAGGCAAATCAAGATATTTCCAAGCAAATAAATAGACACACAAAACCCATTGTGGGTGTCAAATACAATACTTGCAGACCAATAATGATTGCCGCTTTTCACAGCTCTCCTCCAAACTAAATACTACCCATAGTTCCCCAAATAATTATTACCAATCTTATCACTAATCAGCAATTACCCAATCAATCATTTAGCTCAAATTTATGGATCTCATCTTCAAACAACATTATCTGGAGCCAAGATAACTTTAGAGTCTGGAGATGAGAAAAAGTCGTAAGAGTATGATTAGACTGAGAATTCTTTAAGGACCCTGTCCTTAAAATCCCCAGTTCGTAGTGCACAGAGACTTAAGGAAGGCATGCACTTCTGATGTGTCATTACTTTAGCAAGTTTAGGCAAAACTTTCCTACATTTGGTCTCTAAGCAAATTACAAGGATAATAATTTTGCTGTTCTAGTTTGCTAGCTGCCAAAATGCAATATACCAGAAACAGAACAGCTTTTAAAAATGAGAGTTTAATAAGTTGCAAGTTAACAGTTTTTAGGCCATGGAAACCTCCCAATTAAAGCAAGTCTATAGAAATGTCCAATCTAAGGCATCCAGGGAAAGATACCTTGATTCAAAAAGGCCGATGAAGTTCAGAGTTTCTCTCTCAAGTGGAAAGGCACAGGTGAACACAGTCAGGGTTTCTCTTTTGGCTGAAAGGGTACATGGCAAACAGGGCATCATCTGCTAGCTTCCTCTCCTGGCCTCCTGTTTCATGACGCTGGTGGTGGACTCTCTGCCTCTTGTGGCTATGTCATTCTGCTCTCTCAGAATCTCAAACTTTCTCCAAAATGTTTCCTCTTTTATAGGATTCCAGTAAGCTAATCAAGACCCACCTAAATGGGTGGAGACAGGGCTCCACCTAATGCAGCTTAACAACCACTCTTGATTGAGTCACATTTCCAAGGAGATGATCTAATTACAGTTGCAAACATACACTACTGCATAGGGATTAGAAGAAATGGCTGCCTTCACAAAATGGGATTAGGATTAAAACATGGCTTTTCTAGGGTACATAAATCTTTTCAAACTGGCACATTTGCAAAATTGGAGGCTGAAAAATTTAAAAGAAGTTAAAAATATCACCCATTTTTAGCTGAAAGAAAAAACTAGGATTCCTGACCCTAAAATTCTACCTCATTAGACAACAAAACAAAACAAAAGAAAACAATGACCAGAAAACCACATCCTAAAGAGGACACTAGTGAGAGGAGCATCCTGCTGCATTAAGATGCTCTTTAAAGCAACTATCATCCTATGATCTACTTCAAACAAGTAGAGGACAACAAAAATGCATTGTGGAATAATAAAATTTAGCTTGGATATGCACTATGGTTCAAGGCAACACAAGTATGGCTGTAAATGTACAAATTAGATCCAATCTTAGTGATGTGTAAATATTACAGCCCATAAGTCTAAGTGAGTTTTAGTTGAGTTCTACACCATTGTTTTCAGAAACAACAACGTAAAGATAAATTATGGTTTGTGTAAAACTTGGAGATAATTTTTTGAACTGTGGTTTAAATTCTTTAAGCTAGAGTTAATATTTTAGTGAGTGCTATTGGCAATTAAATTTGGTCTATCTAATTTAGGAAGAAATATAATAAAAGCTCTAGGAGCACTTTGTTGTTATGGTAGTGTCATAAATAAGTCAATCTTTAAACATTTTACACTTATTTTTCAAAACCATGGGAATTAAATGAAGCAAAGAAAAGTAAACCTATGTTGTCATTGTGGATGCAGTTGAGTGTTTGTTAATCCTCCTATAAGATGAATCTTCTATAGTCCTCAAAGTATATACTACGATTAAAATCAATGTCAAAACTGGACACTACAGAATTTCTAAGATTCTAAAAGCCCTCCACAGAGAGGTTCTTTTTTTACATAAAGTATTTAGTAGAAAACAGATCAAAATAAAACTGAACACTATTCATGGATGATGAAGAGAGAAGAGGGCATCACTGTAAACTAAAATTTAAAATTACATAACACATAACAAAATTATGCCTTTTGGAATTACTATGAGTTATAAAATGTGAGCTCTGTTGAATGCTTGAATAAGGTTTCAGAAAGAAATTATGGTTTTCACTTAAAAGTAGTATTAGAAAAATACTAATTAGCATATTTCTGTCTGAAATCCACAGCACTGACTTTGCCGAGAACATGTTCTCCGAGAAAAGCCATTCTTGGGTGGTTGACTGAACCGTATTCTGGGTTGGTAGGTGGTCTGTAGTGAGAGGGTTTGAGTGCTGATTCTGCGGGGTAACTGAGGAAGCATCTAGGTTGGCTGTCCCGAGTTCTGTCTCTAGGGAGGAGCCCGGCTCTGAGAATACACTGAAGTCCCATTCACTCCCCACACTGAGCTCACAAGGTGGTTGAGCTAGGATTTCTTCCAAATATGATATTAAGGTTATTTAAAATGTAGTGATCCTAGAATTTTCACAAAGATCTTTGTTTTCGACTTTCTTTACCTTTTTTATTTTAATTGAAACTAGGTCCAGTGTCATCTCTCTACTTGCTGTGACTTTGGACAAGTATCTTAACCACTCCGTGCCTCAGTTTCCTCAACCATAAAATAATAGTGCATATCTCATATCTTACAGGTTTGTTATGAGGATTCACAGTGTTTGGCACATAATTACATGATATAAGCATTTGCTATTTTATTAGAAATTCCCATATCAAATTTAATTGCTTCAATCAGTTCTTAGCCAGATGGCAGAAAAAGAAGTAGCAGCTTGAGATTTTTATCTAATGAGGAATATAAGAACAATTTCCAGTGAAGGGGGGATGTCTATGTAAGGAAGTTATTATGAGGGCATACAATAATTGATAGATGAGTACATTTGAGTGAAACCAGCTTCCTGCATTTATTTGGTACAGACAAATTCCTATTTTTATTCCCACCAACTTCAAAACCTACCTCTTCTATCAAACTCATTTATTCTTAAAATTCTAATAACTAATGATATAGTATTTGATTTTAAAGTGCAACTATTCCTCTAAGGGTAGACAGTCACACATCACATCTTATTAGTACTTTATCCCTTAGCATGAATGAGTATCAAGTATTTCCTGGAAACCAATGCTTATAAAGGAAAGCATGCAGAGAATACTTCTGGGTAAGTTAAGGAGCAGAAAGCGAATGCATCTTATAAATTATGATAAATCAGAGAACAATATTCTGTAGAAGATTTCTTAACTGACCTCCACATAACAAAATCATCAGAGTTAACATATAGTCTTTAATCCTATTGGAAATCCTATTGCATGTAGAGCAGGGTATGCTGACTTCTCATAGCTTGTAGGCTAGTGCTATTATTTCAGCTCCCAATAGTTGATGCATGTTTACCAAGAACAGTTCTGTTGTTCCCAAACTTATTTTCATCGATTTCTCTTGTTATAAGTATGTAATAAAATGAAATATTCAGTAAAAATAATGTGAATTTTAAAAAGAGAGATGTTGCTTCTATGTGACATAGCTTGACTTGCCCCTCAGAAAGCATAGCCTAAGACAAGGTTTCAATATTTTATGTGATCCAAAGAATGGAGGACCAGTAAGAGCAAAAAGCTAATATAAAAGCATGATATTGAGCTGGTCATTGTTGTCAACTGGGGCCAAATCCCTCTGGAACCTTCTGAGAAGCTGTGTAAAATAGACAGAAAAGTGAAGTATTTATCTACAAGATCCCATTCTCCAATGATCAGAGGTTTCTCCTGGGGCATAAAAACTCCCTTGCACATATGTAAGATTGCTGCACCTACGCATGCAGAGAATTTCCCTAAGGCATTCCAAAAGCATCTCATGTCCTGGCATTCAAAAGCCCTGATAGGTAGTATAGTAGAGATTGAACACCATCAGTTTAGACCTGAGAAAGTCTGTGGCTGCAGAAATGGCCAAGTAAAATGTGGACCAAGATAGTGTGAGGTGTCTAGTTACCATAAAAAGCTAATTGAATACTTTAGAAAGCCAAAAAGGCAAGTGTCCAATAAAATACTGCTATCAAATTTGGTATGGGGCAAGACAACTAGTCTTTTGACTGGGAAAATAATTGTTAAAATTTAGAAGCCGTCAAACAACTTCATGTGTCTATAACTTCTCACTCCTCTTGAACAAAAATGAATTTGAATTTCATGAAAAATGTGTTTACACTGAAAAAGAAAGGCTTTGGGCTCTTTATTGAAAGACTGATAAATGAATATACACTCATATTTTTAGGTTAGTAAAAATGTATTTAACTTTGTCTAAAATTTTTAATGGTCCCAGTTGTATTAGATAAATGAGTTTTACTGTATTTTTCAAAAATGCCTCGTTTCAAAGAATATTGTTGGTAGCATGGTAAAACCCTGAACAGTGTATCTGATATATATGGCATGAATTATTGCCACATACTTAAGTTTTTTAATAAAACATTCCATTCTCCCCTTCCATAACCATCTTTTTTAACTCTAGTCTTCTTTTTATCTCTGTGAATGTACTATGTCTAGTGATCTTTTATAAGTAATGTCATACAATATTTGTCCTTATGCATCTTTGCTTGTTTCACTGAGTATAATGTTTCAAACTTCCATGTTGCAAAATTTCTCACGACCTCATTTTTTCTGATGGCTGAATAATATTCCATTGTCTGTTTGTTCCACATTTTGTTTATCCATTCAATTGTTGATGAACATTTGGGTTGTTCCCAGCTTTGGCTATTATGAATAATGCTGCTATAAACATTGGTGTACATATATCTGTTTGCAACCTTGTTTTCACTCTCTGTGGCTGTACTAGTTTGCTAGCTACTGGAATGCAGTATACCGGAAATGGAATGACTTTTAAAAGGGGGAATTTAATAAGTTACAAGCTTGTAGTTCTAAGGCCATAAAAATATCCCAATTAAGAAATGTCCAATCTCAGCATCCAGGGAAAGATACCTTGATTCAAGAAGGCTGATGAAGTTCAGGGTTTCTCTCTCAAGTGAAAAGACACATGGCAAACATGGTCAATGTTTCTCTCTCATCTGGAAAGGCACATGATTAACACAGCATGGTCTGCTAGCTTCCTCTATAGGCCTCTTGCACCATGAAGCTCCCCAGGAGGGGTTTTCCTTCCTCAGCTCCAAAGGTCACTGGTGGGTGGACTCTGTTTTTCATGACTATGTCATTCTGTGGCATTCTCTGTTCCCAGAATCTCATGGCTTTCTCTCTTGTTATTCTCCAGCTTTTTCCAAAGTGCTTCTTTTATTGGGGGGGTTGTGTGTGCATGGTCCGGGAATCGGGTCTCCCGCATGAAAGGCGGGTATTCTAACGACTGAACTACCCGTGCACCCTTTTTCAAAAGTGCTTCTTCTTTTAAAAGATTCCAGTAAAACCAATCAAGACCCACCTGGAAGACACATCTCCACCTAATCAAGTTTAATACCCACACTTGATTGAGTCACATCTCCATGGAGATAAGCTAATTAATGTTTCCAAAAGACAATACTGAATAAGGATTAGAAGAAACCATTGCTCCTATAAGGTTGATTAAGATTAAAACATGGCTTTTCTAAAGTACATAAACTTTTCAAACTTGCACAGTGGCTATATGCCCAGAAATAGGATTGCCATGTCAAATGGTAATTCAATTTTCAACTTTTTAAGGAACTACCAACTTCTTAAGGAATGACAAGGAACTATGTCATTCTACATTCTGACAATAGTGCACTAGAGTTCCAATTTTTCAGTATTCTCTCTAACACTTATTTTCCATTTTTCAATAATAGCTAGCCTTACAGATATGAAATGGTTTCTCCTTATGGTTTTGATTTTCATTTCCCTAATGGCTAATGATGTTGAGCTTCCTTTCATATGTCTAATGACCTTTCACATATCTTCTTTGAAGAAATGTCTGTTTTGTTGTTGAGTTGTAGGAGTTCTTTATATTTGGAGGCCATTAAACTCTTATCCAATATATTCTTTGAAACCATTTTCCCACATTCTGAAAACTTTCTTCTCACTTTCTTGGTAATGACCTTTGATGTAGAAAGTTTAAATTTTGATGAAATAAAATTGATCTATTTTTTCTTTTGTTGCTCTAGCGTCATGTCTAAGGATCCATTTCTGAATTCCAGGTCATGAATATTTGCTCCTATGTTCTCTTCTACTAGTTTTCTGATTTTAGCTCTTTTATTTAGGTTTTTGATCCATTTTGAGTTGATTTTTGTATACAATATGGTGTAGTGGTCTACATTCTTTTGCATGTGGATTTCCAGTTTCCCCAACATGCTCTGTTGAAGATACTACTCTTTACATCACTATATGTACTTAGCACTGTTGTCAAAAAGCAATTGGCCAGAGACATGTGGGTTTATTTCTGGACTTTCCAATCTGTTCCACTGATCTATTTGCCTAACTTTATGCTAGTACCACACTGTTTTGATTACTATTGCTTATAATACAATTTCTTTAATATTTATTATTTTTTTATTTATTTGCAGTTAATATAATTTGAAATAAGGAAGGTGAGTACTCTAATCCTGTTCTCTGCTTTTCTTTTTAATATTGTTTTGGCTATATGGGCTCCTTGAAGTTCCATGTAAATCTGAGGCTGGGTTTTTCCATTTCTGCTGGAATTTTAATAGAATTGCACTGAATTTGTATATTACTTAGCATAATACTGACATATCAACAATGTTACCTCTTCCAATCCATGAACCTGAAATATCTAGCCATTTATTTAGGTCTCTTCATTTCTTCCAGCAATGTGATAGTTTTCAGAATATGAGTCTTTTGTATACTTACTTAAATTTATTCCTAAATATGTTATACTTTTAGCTGCTATTGTAAAGGGAATTGCTTTCTTGATTTCCTCTTGGATTGTTCATAGTTGCTGTATAGAAACACATTGTTTTTCTTGTGTTGTTCTTGTACCCTGCCACACTGTTGACTTCATTTATTAGCTCTAATAGTTTCATTGTAGATTCTTTTGGGTTTTCAAATAGAGATACTTTTACTTTTTCCTTTCCAATTTGGACACCTTTTTCTTGTTTTCCTTACCAAACTGGTCTGGAAAGAACTTCTAGTATATATTGAATAGTAGCCATTCATTCTGTTCTTAAGGGGAACGTTGTCGGTTTTTCATCAATGAGTATGATGAAGATGTTAGCTAGAGGGTTTTCACATTGAGAAATTTCCCTTCTATTCCTAGTTTTTTAGTGTGTTTTTATCAAGAAAGGGTACTAGATTTTGTTAAACATCTTTTATACATCAATTAAGATGATCATTTGGTTTTTTCATTCATTCTGTTAATATGGTGTGATATATTAATTGATTTTCTTATGTTGAACCAACTTTTTATTCCTGGGATAAATTCCACATGATCATGGTTTATAATTCTTCTAATGTGCTGTTAGATGTGGTTTGTTTGTAATTTGTTGAGGAGTTTTGCATATATATTCATAAGGGATGTTGATATATAATTTTCTTTTTTGTGTGGTATCTTTATCTGGCTTTGGTATGAAAGTGAAGATGGCTGCAAATAATGAGCTAAAGAGCCCCCTACTCTTCAGTTTTAAGAAGAGTTTGAGCAAGAGTGATTTTAATTCTTGCATGTTTGGTAAAATCCATAAGTGAAGCCATTTGGTCCGGAGTTCTTATCTGTTAGAGTGGTTCTGACTATTAATTCAATCTCTTTACTAGTTATTGATATGTTGAGATCTTCTTTTTTTTTTCTTTAGTCAATTGTTTTGTGTGTTTATAGGAATTTGTGCATTTCCTCTGTTATCTAATTTGTTGGCCAAGACTTAATCATAGTATCTTCTTATAATCAAGTGGAGTTACATACCAAGAAATGCAATACTACTGGCATTTAAAATTACCGATATGGTTACAATGACCATTGGATGTCTTTATAACTTTATGCAACTTGGATCCACTGTCTAGTGTCCTTTCTTTTCAATCTGAAGAACTTTTGCATTGCCTATACAGCAGGTCCAGTGGTGGCAACTCTCTCAGCTTTTGTTTTTCTGAAAATACCTTAATCTCTCCCTCATTTTGAAAAAAAAAGTCTTGCCAGAAATAAAATTCTTGGTTGGCAATTGCTTTCTTTCAGCATTTTAAATATTTTGCCCCACTAACTACCTTTTTTCCTTCATGGTTTCTGATGAGAAATTGACAATATTGGGATTCCCTTGAACATAACATTGCTTTTTTTCTTGCAATTTTCAGAACTCTCTCCCTTTCCTTGGAATTTGACAATCTGACTGCTGTGCTCTGGGTATGGTTCTCTTTGATTTATCCTTTTTGAGGTTCTTGAATATGCATATTCATTTCTTTCATTAAATTTGGGAAAATTTCTGATATTATTTCTTTGAACAATCCTTCTGCCTCTTTGTGTTCATTTGAAAATTTTATGTACCCCAGAAAAGTCATGTTTTGATCTTGACTCAAACTTGTGGAGGTAGCTGTTTCTTTTAATCCTAATTCAACATTGTAGGGCAATAACTTTTGATTAGGTTATCTCCATGGAGCTGACATGCCCAATTGTGGGTGTGATCTTTTGATTACATGGAGATGTGACTCCACCCATTCCAGGTGAGTCTTGATTAGTTTACTGGAATCCTTTGAAAGAGGAAACATTTTGGAGAAGAGTCAAAATGACAGAGCTGACAGAAACTTCAGACCAGAGGTGAAACAGATGTCAACACTTGGAGAAAAGAGGCATGGGTGTTTAGGGATGCTTGGAGCCCAGCAGACGTTGCCATGAGATGTTAAGCAAGCCAGAAACTGGGGAGAGCCAAGGGAAGCCAAGAAATAAAGGCCAGCCCTGGAGAAGCAAAGTACTTCCATAGAAACAGAAGCTGAAAGCAATGGAACCCAGGAGCAAGGGTCCAGCAGATACCAGCCACATAACTTCCCAACTGACAGAGGTGTTCCCGACCCATCAGCCTTTCTTAAATTAAGATATCTTTTGATAGATGCATTAGTTTTGATATTTTTATAGGCTTAGAACTGTAAACTTGTAACATTAAATTCTCCTTTTTAAAATTCCAATTCTGGTATATCAGATTCCAGCAGCTTGTAAACAAAAACAGCCTTTCTCTCTTTCTTCTCCTTGGACTCCCTTAATATATATATTGGTACAATTGATCGTGTCTTACAGGTGTCTTAGGCTCTGTTTACTTTTTTTCATTCCTTTTTTATTTTCTGCTTCTCAGCCTGAATCATTCCAATGTCCTTATATTTGACTTCACTAATTCTTTCTTCTGCTAACTCCAGTGTTATAGAAACCTTTTAGTGAATTTTTCAAGTCATTTTTCATGTGATCTTCAACTCCAGATTATTTTTGTTTGTTTCCTATTGTGACTCTCAAAGAGATTCTCATATTGTCTATTTATTGTCTTCCTGATATTCTTTCTGTGTGTTTTCCTTTATCTCTTTGAGCATATTATCATTTTTTTAAGTTTGTCCAATGTATTCAAAGTCTGTCCAATATGTACAAAGTCAGGTCTTCTTCATTGATGGTTTCTAGATTTTAATGTAGAAAATGGGCCATCCTTTTCTTTTTCTTTGCTTGTTTTGTAATATTTTGTTGAGAACTGTATATTTTAATACTTTTAAAGTGTTAACTTTGGGGTTTAGTCCCTTACCTCTCTGTTCCTTTAGTTTGATAGGACAGAAACTTCCTTGGGCCCTAAGAGCTAGCCTAACAAATAAACCAAGGGAAAAAATAAGCTACCGTTCACAGTCTTTGCAAATCAACTCTGCATTGACTGGCCCTCTCTTTCACAGTTTAGACCCCTTATCTAGAAAATCAGCCCAATACCAAAAGTAGTCCAGGGTCCTGTCTTTCTTTTCTGAGACTGTATCTTGTCTGGAGTTGTATTCTCTCTTAGTTTAGAAATACCCCCATTTATAGGAATTCCAACTCCCCCTCTATTGCCTATGAAATAGACTTTCCTCCTTTCTCGATATTCTAGTGTATGACTTAAACTGGTAATCCTAAAGCAGCGTAAGCACTCCAGGCTGCTTTGACTCAATTATTTCTCATACTTTTGCAGCTGTACACAAGTTGTTTCTACTTACAGGGCTTGTTCTGGGAGGGTGAGCCTGAGATGAGTTTCATGGTAGAGTCTTTCAGTCTGTCACCTGATAGATTGGAACTGACAAATAGACACGCCGTTGTGTGGGAGTACTAGCTGTCTCCATACTGTGCCGTGGTGGAAGTGGGGAAGGCTACCTGGCAAGGGTGCCATGAACTTCTCCACCATTTTTAAAGCTATGTTTTCTTGATTTGGCCCTCACCAAATTACTGTAATCCTTTAACTTTTTTTTTTGAGTTCTGAGGAAGATGGCTCTGCCAATTTCTACAAGTTTTTCAAAAATGTTGGGAGAATGTACCCTGGAGTGTCTTATACTCCCATAGTGGTTAAACAGCCTGTTTCTCCTTTTTTAATATAGACATTCATAGCTATAAATTCTCCTTCTGAAAACTGTCTTTGCTGCATCCCATAGGTTTTTGCATGTTGTATCTTTAAGTATTTGTCTTTAAGTGTTTTTTCACTTCCCTTGTACTATCTTCTTTAACACATTGGTTAAGAGTGTGCTGTTTAATTTCCACATATTTGTAAATTTTCCAGTTTTCCTTTTATTATTGATTTTTATAGCTTTTTCCATTGTGGTCTGAGAGATTACTTTTTATGATTTCAATATTTTTATATATATATATATATAGACTTTTCTTGTGTACCAACATATGGTCTATCCTAGGGAATCATGCATGTGCTTTTGGAAAGAATGTGTATTCTGCTATCGTTGAGGGATGTGCTCTCTATTTCTCAGTTAGGCCTAATTGGTTTATAGCGTTATTCAGATTCTCTATTTCCTTATTCATGTTTAGTCTAGCTGTTCCATCCAGTATTGAAAGTGTTGTACTGAAATCTCCAACTATTACTTTAGAACTGTCTATTTCTCTTTTCAATTTTCTCAATGTTTGCTTCATGTATTCTGGTGTGCTACTTAGATGCATATAGGTTGGTAAAATATCTTTATCCATTCTGTCAATCTCTGCTTTTTGATTGGACAATTTAATCCATTTACATTTAGAGAAATTACTAATAAGGCAAGATTAATTTCTGTCACTTTCCTAATTGTTCTTTGTGAGCCTTTTACTTTTTTGTTACTCCTTTCCTCCATTACTGCCTTCCTTATGCTTTGGGTGATATTTTGCAATGACCATTTTGGTTCATTTATCCTTTCCTTTTGTGTAGTTTTTTTAGATTATTTTACTTGTGGTCACCATAGGGATTACATTTAGCAGTCCAAATCTATTGCAATTTAATTTGTGTTAATTCCTACTTGACTTCAAAAACCTACACATACACAGTACCTATATCTCTCCATCCCTCCCTTTATATTGTTCATGCCACAAATAACATGTTTATGAATTGTGTACACATTGAACTGTCAGCCTTATAAAGAATAAAAGACAGTATTACAAATGAAAATAAAATAATACTGGCATACATATTTACCCATATTGATAGTTACCCTGACATTCTTTATTTCTTCATTCAGTGTCTAGTATCCTTTCCTTTCAACTGGAAAACTCCCTTTGATACTTCCTGTAAGACTGGTCTAGTGGGAATGAACGCCCTCAGTTTTTGTTTGTCAGAAATGTCTTAATTTCTTCTTCATTTTTGAGGGACAACTTTCCATGGTATACTTCAGCACTTTAAATATGTACTCCCTTTTCCTTCTGGCCTCCATGGTATTGAGAAATTAGATTTAATCTTATTAAGATTACCTTATATGTGACATGTCACTTCTTTCTTGTTTTTAAGATTCTATCTTTGTCCTTGATATTCAGCAGTTTGATCATAAGTTATCTTAGCATCAAAATGTTTGGGTTCAACCTCCTTAGAATTCTTTAAGCATCTTGGATTTGAAGGTTCATATCTTTCTTAAGATTTGGGAAATTTTCTATGATTATTTCTTCAAATATTTTTTTCTGGCCTCTTATCTCTCTCATTTCCTTCTGAGACTCCTCTGATTCATATATTGGTATATATGATGGTCTAGTGGGTTCTTCAAGCTCTGATCATTTTATTTTCATTCTTTTTTCTTTCTGCTCCTCAAACCAGACAATTCAATGGTTTTGTCTCCGAGTTCACTGATCCTTTCTTCTGCCTACTCCATTCTGCTCTTGAATCACTCTATTAAAATTTTCACTTCCAGTATTATTATTTTGAGTTCTGGGATTTCCATTTGGTTCTTCTTTATAACTTCTACCTCATTTTGAAATTTTAATTTTATTCGCATATTGTTTTTCTGATTTCCTATAGTTCTTTGTCTATGCTTTCCTTTAGTTCATCCTATATATGTAAGTTATTCTAATATATTTGATTAATTATTCCAGAGATGGAACTTCTTCAAGAATATTTTCTGTCAAATTCTTTTTGTCTGGTTACTGGGCAATACTTTCCTATCTCCTGGCATGTTTTTTGTTCAGAACTGGACTTTCTGAATATTATGCTTTGGTCACTGGAAATCTAGTTCTCCTTCTCTTTAGCCCACTGAACTAAAAAGAAGAAGAAGAAAAAAAGAAAAGAAAGAGGGGTGTGAAAAAAGAAAAAATATTTAAAAAGCAGACAAAACACGAAAAAAAAAAACAAGCAAAAAATAATAATAATAATGAAATACACTGACTCTCTACGTCTCTTGTTATGTGCCAATGTGAAGTAAGAAGCTGCTGCTGTCAAGGGCAAAAACTAAGTCAGCATCTCTGCTCATCCCTCAGGGATCCACCAGACCTAAAATTATAAAACAGAGAAAGAAAACAGCAACCAATAAAAGAAAGAAAAAGAGAAAGAGGTGCACTGGTTCTTTGTGCCCCTGTAAATGCTGGTGTAAACCCAGAATATGTTGCTTGTGAGAGAAACTGAGGCTAGCATCTGCACTAGGCCCTAAGGTATATGCCAGACTGAAAAACATAAGAAATAAAAAGAAGAAACTCAGTCAATAAAAAGTTTGCTAAGTCTTTTAAGTCCTGGTAGATGCTGGTGTGAGGCTAGAAGCTGCTGCAGCAGACAGGGCTGAAACCAAGACCAGACTCTACACTGTGCCCTCAGGGGTCTGCCAGAACAGGAAAAGACTACACAGAAAGAAAATAAATAAACACTAGCTCTTTATGACCAGGTGGTTGCTGGTGGGAGGCTGAAAGGGCTGCTTCCCAAAGGGCCGAAACTGAGGCCAGTTTCTCTGTTGGTCCCTCAGGGATCTCTCAGACCAACTTTGACCCTCAATCCCAACTTTTGTAGGAGGAAGTTTCCTCTTCCAGCCCTGGGCTTACTTGCAGTTGCGGCTGTTTCTGCAGCCACTGCCCTGGGTTGAGCAATAGGGGCTGGTTCATGCATGCTTTCACTTACAAAAGCTGAACTCTTCTTACCCTCTCCCTTCTTCCATCACTCTTGTAGTTGTTCTAAATGTCCATTCTGGTTCCAGAGCTACCATTTAGTTAATTCCAGTCTCTTTTCTAGCTATTGCATTTTCCTAGTGAAGAGAGAAATTTGTAACAGTTTCTACTCCATCATTTTGTGCTTCCAGCCTGTCACCTGTATTATTTTAATTAATAGGAAATACTAAATATCCAATGTCCCAAAAAGTAAGTGAATAGCCACTAACTTTACTGAGGCCACCAGCAAAAGCTCCCTAACTGGCACCCCTATCTCCAACCTGAATCCATTCTCCACAGTGCAAATCTATCTAAAATTCAAATTTGATCATGCCATCCTCTGCCTGAAATTCATTGGCCAGCAATAAAATTCAAACTCTTTATCCTGGATCATAAGGCCATTTCTTCTGTATGCCAGGCACTGTGCAGGACCTTGTTGACATCTATAGCCTAATTTCTTATCACCACCCTCTCACAGTTTAAAATTGACCCCTTTGGACTCCTTAGAGTTCCCTACATCCAGCTGGCTCTCCCTTGCCTACCATTTTGCTGTTCTCTCAGTCTTCCCCCACTTCCCGTTCCTCTTTGTTGGGCAAACCCCTTTTCATCTTCAGGTCACAGCCTGCTTCATATCTTCTCTAAGAAACTGTCCCAGACACTTCATGTATGGATAAAGTGTTTCCCCCTCTGGAGGCATCCAATATGGTGTATTTACGTGTATCACCCTGAGTTGTAATCGCCTATTTACCAATCTGAATCCATCACCAGATTACAATCTGGTGAAGGTGGGGGCTGTGTCTGCATGTGGCACACATAACTGGTACTCAATGAATGTTTGTAGAATGGATGAGAAGACTACATATGAAAGCCAATATTTTTTTAGTAATCTCAGTCCATAAATACCTTTCTTTTATCTTACCCAAAATCATGATCATTTTTATCTTTTCCCCAGGAGTTTGCTAGATGGTAGGATGAACTCACCTATGAACATCTAGAATTTTGGGTGAACATCTTTTAAGGCCCTGTTGAACTCAGTACACTTGTAAGTGACCAGGCATTCCTCCTCAGCACTGCCTGATCAAATGGTCATCTCCCTTCCCACTGGGTTTTACTCCATTTATGAGGTTCAGAGAGCTGCACACTACAATATGGTTTTCCAGTCTTTGGCCCATTTTGCTGTCCACATCAGAAAAACACTTCTATGGAAACCTCTCTGGGTCATTGGGAAGAAAGCATTCACCAGCCATAATAGCATTTCTTCTGTCTCACATAACTAT
Organism: Myrmecophaga tridactyla; assembly: GCA_004026745.1. NCBI lineage: Eukaryota > Metazoa > Chordata > Mammalia > Pilosa > Myrmecophagidae > Myrmecophaga > Myrmecophaga tridactyla. The sequence goes on along the minus strand of PVIY010004489.1, from coordinate 59,979 downwards.
TTTGATTTAGACCAAAGCATCACTTAGTATTCTAACTGGATGCTCCAAAGATTACTGTGTCTTTTTAGTCCTCCAACTCCAACTTTTTAAATAGTGTATCAGTTTCATGATCTTCTTACATCCATTATTGAATAAAAATTAAAATAGGCCTCTATTACATTAAAATACATCATAAAGATGGACATAGCTGAGATGCAAGCCAAGAACCTCAAGGATGGTGGCAAACCAACACCAGAATATTACCAACCTCAGGAGAAAACATGACCTTGCTGATACTTTGATTTGGAATTTCTAGCTTCCTAAATTATGAGACAATACATTCCTGTTGTTCTGACTGTTGTGTAGTATTTGTCATTGCAGAATGGCTAAGAAAACGGCTAAGATTTAGTTAGTTGCTGAAGCTAGTAGGAATATTTTATCTATGCATCATCTAGAACCAATACCAAAATCAGTTCTCATTAAACATTTGGGAAAAAATTATCATAATGCAACTTTAGATTCTAACATGACTGATAAATTTTAAAAGAAGAGTTGAGTACTGAGTACTGTGGAAATGAATATAATATTGAGGAAGACAGATGAAAGAACCCTGGCTGTGTGACCTTAAGCAAGTCATGTATCTTCTTTTGGCCCAAATTTCCTTATCTATAAAATGAGGGGGTCAGAATGGATTGTCTCAAAGATCATTTTTTTAAATCGTTTTTATCATTAGCTTGGATTATTTTTAGTAATCCTCTTCACATTTGTTTGACATATGAAGTTGAAATGTTTTTTTCTTTTTTTTTTTTTTTTTGGCATTAGAGCTGTGTCATTTATCTCCCTATTAGGCATTATTCTCTGCCAGTGTTCTTCTTTTTTCTTTCCAAAGCATTTGGAGCAAATGTGGAGCGAGGAGAACTGCAGGTGGTAAGCTCATGGTTGAAGTCTCTCTTAACATGATGGGAAGTATTCATTCCATCGATAGAGGCTATTTTACAGCTTTCAATAAGCACTGGTACAAGTTTCAAACTATGCCCTCTCTTTCAATTGAAAAAGAGATTGTAAATGTCTGACATTAAAAGTACAACCCACCCAGACACTCATTACAGTATGTCCCAGAGGAGCACTCACCTCAGTAGTTTTTAAATGTTCATTCATTTATCCACTCTACAAGTACTTTTTTGAATGCTCATCAGACATCAGGTCCCATTAAGGTGCTGGGGATGCAAAGATAAAAGCCATAATCTCTGCCTTTAGGGGTATCATCCAGTGAGAAGCCAAGCAGGTAAAGAGACAAGTATGCCATGTCATGGAAGCAGAAGGGACATGGAAAGGTATTCTCAAATAAATCATGTCTGTTAACTTGAAATGTCACAAAGTTTATGGGTTTACTAGTAAAAGCCCTGTGAACTGAAATGAAGCAAGCAACAATGTAAGGTCATTATTTGAGTACAGTGCTATGCCATTGATTATCTCCTATTTGTCATACACATTAACAGTGAAAAGCAACATGTAAGTACTAAGTATGAATCTACTTGATAACTTAATTGTGACCTTTGGGTTATATGTCAAGCTTCAAGCTCATACTATCACTAAAACACAACAGTATGGTATCATCAAATATAATGATCCAAAGATGATAAAATTGTATGTATGTTTTTATGCATTACCTATGTACAAGTCAGCAAATCTATAATAGTGATGAATTGATGCTAATATAATAGCTGTATATTCAAGGTAATTGTCCATTTTGTCTCAGTCCACAAAATGTCAGTAGCCATGTGACTACAGGAGCCGCCAACTTAAGCCAAGTGAGGCAGCCAAGCCACGGGAATTCAGCAAGGAGGAGCTAGGAAAATAAGTGCCCCAACATTACTCCACTCTGTCTCTTATATCTTCCCACACCATTGGCTGAATCCAACCAGAACTAGAGAGTTAAGGAGTCCATTGATGCAATCCATACAGCTCAGCCTATCAAAGGACACAAAGTGGGGAATGGTGAGGTGTGGAGGGGCAAGTGGAAGATATACAGCACATCATTGATAGTAGTAGTATCTAAAAATATTGGCTGGATGATAGTAGCAGTTGGTATTTAAGTTTATTCGCCCTCCATAACCAAGGGTGTGGATTTAGAGATTGAAATCAATAGGATTAGTGCCATTGTATGCCATGTTTTGTCAGTGGTTGGAGATTACTAAATTAGGAGGATAATTGTGTGCATGATAAAATGAATATTGAAACTATGTTAATAATTGGAATAATAGGCTGAAATGAAAATAATAACCTGATTTGGAAAAAAATCTAAATTCTGCATGTTACAAAATAACCAATTACAAAAGAACAGAATTGGATACATAAAAAGCTGGAGAGATTTAATTGACTAGAAGTGCAATAAAAGAATGTTTGATTTCAATCTGTAAATAGAAACACAATATCAAAACCAAAGAAGGGGCTAGCTCTATTGGCGGAATGTAAGTTTCTGCATTCATAAGATAAGGACTGATCAACATTGTCAAGATCAGAAACCACGGCTGAATTGTGTCCCCCAAAAGATACTTTGGAGTCTTAACCCCCAGTACCTATGAACATGACTTGCTTGGAAATAGGGTCATTAAAAATGAATTTAAGTTAAAAAGAGATCATACCGGATAAGGTGGGTCTTAATCTAATATGAATTGTGTCTTTATAAGAAGAAGAGAGGAGATAAAAAGAGACAAAAGTTGGCCATGTGATAAAGGAAGCAGAGATTTAGCTAGGTTACAACCCAAGGAACACCAAAGATTGCCAGCCAACAACAGAAGCCGGGAGACCAAGCTTACCTTCAGACTTCAGAAGGAGCAGGGACTTTCCGATACCTTGATTTTGGACTTCTAGCTTCCGGAACTGAGAGACAATAATTTCTGTCATTTTAGCCAATCTGTTTGTGGGTATTTTTTTTTACAGCAGCCCAAGGCATACCTAAAACATTCCCGCTGAACCCACAGAATCAAAGCTGAATCCTGCAGCAGGTTCTTGCTGCCACCAGAGAACTTCTGATTAGCTTTGTGTTAATAATCAAAAGAACTTTGGCTGTTCTGCTTCTAGATGCAGTTTGAATCATTTCTTTATGAAACTTCAATTTTCCCCAGATGAGAAAATTTGGGATAATTTAGAGGAGTGGCAATACCCCAGTAATTTTCTATTTATATCATATGCATAGAAATGCCTGACACAAGTAATTTGTCCTGTGACTTCTTTTTCTTTTCAATTTAAGATTTTAGAATGGGTCATTTTTAAGTACAGATTGACATGAAAAATACTACCACAGATTCTGTGAAAAAAAATGGAGCAGGGAGGGGGAAGAAAAGAAGAATGAGAACAAATATTCAGCACTTATTATGTGCTAAGTACTTTATATATATTATTGCACTTAACACATGAAATTATCCTATAATACATAGAGTATTAACTCCATTTTTATGTAAAAACTTTGGCTTAAGAAAGAAAATAAATTAACCTACTTGGAAAATAGCAGGGCTCAAATTTAAGATGAACATTTTCTTCTTTGTTTTTGATCTGGAAGATTTCAAAACTTATATCTCTTTGTAAATTCTCATTATAGCTTTGTCTAATTTTTCTTGCATGAACTATAATTGGGAGACAAAATATGCAAGATACTCAGAAATTTTCATATGAGTGATGATGGATACTAAAAGATAGCACTGATGTTCAAACCTCTCACCAAGCTAGTATTTGTCAATGCAAAACCACTATACTCATATACATTTATAGTTCCAGTCCAGGTAATTACATAACAGATCACATTATATTATCTCTAACCAAAAGTATTCATCCAGGCACACAGAAGATTCTCAACTGCTAAGTAATTACTAAGAGGATGAAGGGATGATATAGGCTGTATTAATGAGTTATCATTTAAGATAAAATACAACCCCAGTTGAAATTTTTTGGATCTCCCATGAGAAAATATTGTATGTGCTACATTAAATAATAATTCAGGCATATTTTTAAAAGTATACTGCATTTATTTTTTAAAAGTATTTGGGTATTATCAAAGCAATTGCTTTGAACCTATTTTCATATTCAACATCTTTAAAAAATGATATATTGGGCGGGCTGCCGTGGCTCAGCAGGCAGAGCTCCGACCTGCCGTGCTGGAGGTCTGGAGTTCGATTCCTGGTGCCTCCTGCCCATATGCAAATTTAAAAAAAATGATATATTATTTAAGAAACTCTACCAGGCGATGGTTGCTGAGTTCAAACACATGATAACTGCATTACTAAAGGACGCATTTCTATTGCCTGAATTGTTTCAGATTGCTTTGCTTTTTACTAGCTTGAATCTCTTGGACCCATACACCAATTTATTGATGCCCACTCAAACATCTCTAACGTCCTAGGACCAGTGGACACAAACAGCCTTGCAGCACAGGAAGCCAATTCACTCCCTGAGGGCCGAGTGCATTTCCCCCGAGGGCAGCATTCGACCAGACTGCTTACTGTACTTGTTTCCAGTTATTATGACACAACATTTTGTTACTCTATTGTCATGAACCTCTTGTGCCTTTAGGAGAAAATAATATTCTGCCTTCCAACCATATAATTCTGGACCTTCAGTCATAAAGCTGCTAATGTTGATCATATGACAAATAACTAAACCACCCTGCTAAGAGCTTTATACGAGCCTTTCCCGACCATAGAGCCAAAAAGAAGAAAGATGAACAGTCAGAGCTTCCATATACTTCTTCCCCTTGCCACTCACCACTCCTCACGTGGTGTGCGGGAGGCAGCCCTCAGTCGCTTAAGACTCTCTTGATGAGGGAGATACTCATGGTGTTTGACTTTATTACAGCCGAGCCAAATCAAATGCACAGGCACTGCTTCCTTAGATGTCTATATTTCACTTAAACTGGGATAAAGCAAAGAAACTGGAATATTGTCTCATCATGCATTCTAAATCAGCCAGGGTAGAAAATAATGGGGAGTTAATCAGATCACTGAAACTCTAATTCACTTGGTATTGATCGGGCAGATTCCTAATGGGACGGCAGACCAATTTCAAATTACAGTAAGCTGACTTGTCCTGGAATACCAATGACCAGGCTGGAGGAAGAGCCAAGAGGATGCTGAGGTCTGTTCTCCTGATACTACCGCCTCACTGGCAGACATGAATGCATAATCCGATGCGACATTTAGCTAATTAATAGGGGATTGATGAAAACTTCGGTTTCGAATGCAGCCATCTCATTTGAATAGACATGGGGCCACAGCCCCAGTGGGAGGGGTAGTCAGGTCCTTGGAAGGTAGGAATACAGTGAAAGCTAATGGAAAGTAATGCAATTAACTCAGCCTTTTAATTATATTAATCACTGACTTCATAGGAGCACACAGCATACAGAATTCATTCCCTAAGTCTTTGCCAGCACCACGCTTCTGATTCATACCTGAACTGACCTCAAACAGCAACTTGAAGAAATCAAGTTTGATTGTTACTTTATACTCTCTTATACTTTAGACTACTTGACCTGAATGAGTAAACAAATGACCTGTTGTCATATGCTGTGAAAGCAGGCTGAAGATTGAATTATTTAATTTGTACATTTTAGAGAATAACCTGCAAGACTATCAAGCAAAACCCTCAAAATGGATGCATTTGTTCTTATTAGCTATAACTTCTTGATATATGTCCCTTCTTTGACTCTCTCACTCTTTTGTGTGTGTGTGTGTGTACCCGCCTGCCTATTGGGCTCCCCTTTCCTTTTCTAGAGCCTACAGCTCAGGCCAAATCAGGTAGATGGAAACTATGGTGAACAGCTTGCAGTAAGCCCACAGACTTTAAGCTTGATGCAAATCAATGGACTCCAGCTTCCTAACAAAAGAAACAAAGCCATACTATTCCTAGGAAGGGCTTTTTTCACCTTATTTTTCAGTCACCAAATAAATCCCTAACGTAACTTTCTTTAGGAAGTGGGCAGTGAAATATTTTAAACTTTTAAAAAAAAAAACAGATATTTAGAGTAGTCAGCTAACACTCACTGTTTTAAGGGCTTTTCCAGGTATTAACTGAATTATGTTATTATTCCCATTTTACAGGAGACAACTGTGACACAGGCAATTAATTTGTTTGCCCAAATTCATATATCTAAAGAGCAAAGAAATCCAACCCACTCTTGGGTCCACATCAGTTACTACTATGCTAACCAATGGTCTGGGGTAAGTTGCATAGAGTAAATAGAGAGCAAAAGGGAGTTTAAGTATGAGCTATTATAAATAACAATAGTTGAGATCTCACATGTATTAAATCAACCTGGTATTACTCAGACATACTCCTTATACTATCACATTTTTAAAATTCAGACCTTATTTCTAACTTAGATGTAATGGATTTATACATTTCTAAATAAAATATACCATAAGAAGCTATCAAAAATTCCTTCAGGAAATAGATAAGCAAACCATAGTATATTAATATTATTTAATATGAATTGCTAACTATATGATGACATTATAGTCTATGTGAACATGTAAAATGTAACGTTTGACATTTAAGAAAGTAAGAATTTCTGCCCGTTCCCAGTATCTATCCCACAAGAAGCACAAATTAAGCATTTATTGAGAAAATTTGTAGAATGAATGAAATACTTATATGCACTTATGTTAACTGAAAAAAAAAGAATAGAAAATTGTATATTTTTTGTTTAGAACTCTGGAAGTTTTTTTTAGGCAAAATGAGGAATAGGGAAGCCATGGAGATTATCAAAAAGTATGTTGTTTCAGTGAGAATTTTTAATAAAATATAAAAGAAGTTTAGTTGTTTGATTATTATCATTGATTTTTACTTTAAATATACAATTTTCAAAGTTCAAATGTACAGACAGTGTTTCAAGCTTCCTAGCTGTTAAAACAAACACCACATAATGGGTAGACTTAAACAATAGGGAATTTATTGGCTCATAGTTTTGAGGCTAGAAAAAGTCCAAAATCAAGTCATCATTAAGGCAATGCTTTCTCCCAGAAGACTGTGGTGTTCTGGGTCTGGCTGCCAGCAATTCTTGGTCCTCGACTTTTCTATCACATGGTAAGGCAACAGTGGCTTCTCCTGACTTCTCCCTTCTCTTCTGGGTTTGTTGACTTTCAGCTTTTTCCTGTGACATTCTCTCTCTGTGTCTGAATTTCATTCTTTTCATAAAGGTCCCCAGTAATAGGATTAAGACCTGTTCTGACTCAATTGGGACACAATTTAACTGAAGAAAACTCATCAAAGGTTCCTTTTGACAATGAATTCACATCCACAGGGATGGATTAAGATTAAGAACATGTTTTTCTAGGGTACATAGCTCCAAATCACTAAACCTTCTGACATAGCAGTGTCATATCTATATTAATGCTCTGCAATTCATCAATCTATTATGGAAAAATACCTAGATTTATAGAGATGATAGATAGATAAATAGATAGATATAGATAGATAGATAGATAGATAGATAATTAGATAGATAAACACTTAAATAATCATCAATGAGATAAACTGTGATCTACATGTAAGATGGAATATAATATTTAAAAGTTTATGTAACTAAATTAGGTTTACATATGATAACATGGATAGACTTCCAGGAAAGATGGCAGAGTAGGGAGCTTCAAGACTTAATTCTTCAGTCAAAACAACTATTAGACAGAAAATTATAGAAGCAGCTATTTTGAAACTCCAGAGGCCAGAAAAATACTGTACAGCATCCAGGGAAGACCAGGAGAACAAGACTGATAAATTATAGTAAAAAACTGTAAATTGCTGTCTCTATGCTGCAGCTATCAGAGCCCATCCCCCATCCTCATAGCAGGCTGCCACAGGGTCCAAACTGCTGGCAACAGAAAAGGGCATAAAAATCCTCTTCCCCAAGAATGGGGCTGGTCATGGTCTATCGCTGGTCACAGCTTTTGATTTTTGAATTCAGATTGCTGGGTCCCAACTCTGAAGGCAGCTATTGTTTGAATCCACCCTGACAAAGGTAGCAAGAGCCATTATTTCAACCCTCCCTGGACAAGCTTAGAAGTGGAAGAGATTTTTAAATGCGGTGCTTCTTCAAGATGCTGAACAGGCCAGGAAAGTTCAGCCTTGAAGAGACATCAAAGAAGATTTTGGAGTTCTTCCTGATCATCTCCCCAGGGCATTTGGGAGCTAGTCAGTCCCTTGGTAGGTCCCTGGCCCTATACTGGCTGGGAAAGTTGACCTTGAAAAATCTTCTCTAAGGTGACCCTCCTCCCAGAATTTGCACTTGAGGCACAAGCAGTATGAGACAACAAAGGAGCATAAGAAACTATAGAAGCAGACAGTGTGGGACAAAAGCCTACAGGCTTCAAATACCTGGGAGAGGAAGTTCTGTCACCTGGGAAGCAGAGGGAACAACCAAACTCCCCTAAGTAGGGGATTTCCAAAGCAACCAACAAGCAAAAGCCCAGTAGAAGACAGAAGCCCAAGAAGGCAGAAAAAACCTTGCACACTGCATTCCCCCTGGGCAAACCTTCTTAATAGGGGGATCGAAGCCCAAGAAAGTCTCTCTCTTATCACTACCTGGTTACAAAACCAAGAAACAAACATCCTAGGGAGTAAATCCCAGAGTTAACATTTTAAAATAAGAAAATGTACAATGTGCAACAAAAGAGTACAAGACAAACAAAGAAACAGAAAATCATGGATCATCCAAAAGATGAGGATAAAAATACAGAAAACACCAACAAAGAAGACATATCAAAACAAAGCCTTTAAAAAAATGATCTTAAAATTGCTCAAGGAGATGAAGGAAAGAACAGAGAAAGAACTAAAGGATATCAGTAAACAATGAATGAGCAATATGAGAGACATAGTAAAGAGAAAGAAATTTTTAAAAGGAACCAAATAGAACTACTGGAGTTGAAGACCAAAATAACTGAAATAAAGAATGCCCGGGAGGGTTTCGAGAATAGAACTAGCAGAAGAAAGAATCAGTGAACTTGAAGTCAATACACAAGAAATGAGTCAAGCTGAAGAATAGAAAGGGAAAAATAAATATTAAAAGTGAAAATAGAAGAGGTGTGTGCTGGTTTGAAAGGATGTATGTACCCTTGAAAAGCCATATTTTAATCAAAATCCCATTTCATAAAGGCAGAATAATCTCTATTCAATACTGTATGTAATTAGATCATCTTCCTGGAGATGTAACCCAATCAAGAGTGGTTGCTAAGCTGGATTAAGGGAGATGCATCTCCACCCATATGGGTGGGTCTTGATTAGTTTATTAAGTCCTATAAAAGAGGAAACATTTTGGAGAATAAGAGAGAATGAGGGATTCAGAGAGAGCAGAGAAGTATGACATATCCATGAGAAGCAAAAAGCCCACAAGCCAGCGATGGTTTGTGATTATTAGATCATCTTCAGTGATGAAGAAGGAAAATGCCTCCCAGGGAGCCTCATGAAACAGGAAGCCAGGAGAGAAAGCTAGCAGATGATGCCTTGCTAATCTGAATCATTCAGTAAGTGTGCTGGTTTGAAGATGTTATGTATCCCAAAAAAGCCATGTTCTTTTTCCTAATCCAATCTTGTGGGGGCAGACCTATTGTTTAGGGTAGAAACTTTTGATTAGATTGTTTCCATGGAGATTGACCTACTCAATTGTGGGCATGGCCTTTTGATTAGATGGAGCTGTCACTCTGCCCATTCAAGGTAGATCTTGATTAGTTTACTGGAGTTCTTTAAAAAGGGAAAACATTTTGGAGTTGCTTCAGAGCCAAAATAAAGAGACATTTGAAGATACAGAAGATGCACAGTCCAACAGACATCACCATGTGCCTTTCCATGAGATGCTAAGCAAGCCAGAGCCCAGAGTTTTGTCCAGAACAGTTAAATGAAACCCACAGACACTTAAAGAGGTCACCAGAATCAGAAGAACAAAGCAACAAACCAGGAGCAAGGATCTCAGATGCCAACCATGTGCCTTCCTAGCTAACAGAGATATCCTGGTTATCATTTGGCCCTTCTTGAGTCAAGGTATCTTTCTCTGGATGCCTCAATATGGCCATTTTTATGGCCTTCCAACTGTTAACTTGTAACTTAATAAATCCCCTTTATAAAAGCCAACCATTTCTGGTATATTGCATTCCAGCAGCTTTAGCAAACTAAAACAGTAGGTTAAGGGAATGTCTCTGAGGACCCTATGAACTTGTGATTTTCCTTGAATTGGTAACCAAAACTCAATGAAAAGTCCAGGAAAATGTGTGGGCACTTTCAAAGAGGAGAGAGACAAATCTTCTAACAGCTTGAGAACGGGGGAAATAAAATACAGGTATGAAGCCAATAAACCAATTTTAGGATTTCGCAGCCATTCTAAGGAGGTTGCTCAAATGTTTGCTTGGAATAATAGATGGAGAAATCTGTTTGTACTAAGGGTACAATCAGTCTTAACAACAAGTTGGTAGATGTGAAGCAAACAAAATTAAAAGAACATTGAATACTGATATAAGTTCCTGCACAATGCTTAGATTATACTATGTGGTCAATATTGTATGTAGTGGATACTCAATTAGGGTCAGGTAAAAAAAAATGACTCTGTGAGCACTCAGCAAAAGAATCTTCCAGATCTGTATAGGATGGTCTAAAATTCAGGAGAAGGATTCCTGAGAGGAAGGTAAACATGCAAAAGGGCAGGGTCTTCTTCAGCTTTCAGGCAGAAGAATCTCTCAGAGGGGCAAGGTGACATTGACAAAATCTGCAAGAATGACCAAAATCGTTAGATGTCAGTAGTACCACAACGGACTATTACACACAAGGCAAAGCAGATTAACTGAATAGGTAGAAAATCTAGGAAGCAGATTCTAAAAATAGTCCCTTTGGCCAATGCCTTCATGTTTGTGATGGGCATGAGCCATGAGAAGTATGACAATTCTCTCAAGATTGTAAGCAATATTTCCTGCATTATCAACTGTCAGGGCCCCTGGGCCAAGATTATCCATGAAAATTTTGGCATCATAGAGGACCCCAGGACCACAGTCCATGCTGCCATCATTGCCACCCAGAAGAGAGTGGATGGCTCCCCCAGAAAACTGTGATATGGCAGCCTTGGGGCTGCCCAGAATATCATCCCTGCATCTACCAGCACTGCCAAGGCATTAGGCAAGGTTATCTCTGAGCTGAATGGGAAGCCTGCTGGCATGACCTCCCACATCCCCACGGCCAAAGTGTCCCTCATGGATCTGACCTGCCATCTGGAAAAAGCAGCCAAATATGATGACATCTAGAAGGTGGTGAAACAGGCACCAGAGTACCTCTTAAAGGGCATCCTGAGCTACACTGAGGACCAGGATTTCTATTGAAGCTTTAACAGTGACACTCCATCCCTTTGATGTTGGGGCTGACAATGCCTTTAACAACTTTTTGTCAATTTCACTTCCAGGCATGACAGTGAATTTGGCTACAGCAACAGGGTGGTGGATCTTAAGGTCCCCATGGCCTCCAAGGAATAAGACCCTTCTGTACCACCAGCCCCAGCAATAGCACAAGGAAGGAGAGGCAGTCAGCTGCTGGGAAGTCCTTCCTCTAACTCAATCCCCAACACTGAGAATCTACCATTCTCCACAATTTCTACTCCAGACCCCTTAAAGAAGAGGAATTGCTTAAAGAGGTCATGTACCATCAATAAAACACACCGTACGTAGACAAGGAAGAAATAGCCTATGACCACAAGAAGTCCAAAATAGAGTCATCAGCAAGTGATGCTTTCTCGTTGAAGATTGTGGTATTCTAGAACTGACTGCCAGTGATCCTTGGTCCTTGGCTTTTCTGTCACATTGCAATATGTGGAGCAATATCTTCTCCTTTCATTTCCCGGTTCCATTAACTTTCAGTTCCTAGCTGCTCCCTGTGGCATCTTTCTCTGGCTGACTTTCACTCTGCTTATTAAAGACTTCAGTAATCAAGATTAAAGCCCAACCTAACTCAGCTGGGCCACATTTTAATGGAAGGAAGAGAGTGTATTTATAATGGATTCACATCTGCCAGAATGCAGACCAAGACAAAGAACATGTCCAAATTGGGGTATGCAATTCAATCCACTAACAAGCTTAAGGAAGCTCATTCATCATCTTCTGACTCTAATCAACATTCTCTATCCCTTTCTTCTTTAGATGAAGAACAAGTTGTTATTTTCCAGTCTGATTAAGGTAAGCAATGGAGACATACTATATAAATGGGGTGACCAAAATACTTCATAATTATAAAATATTCTGAAATGCAACTAACCAATCAGAAGGAAATTAAGCAGTTGAGAAAAGACAGCAAAAGCTCTACCTCCAAAGAAGTTATTAAAAGGAAAAGATAACAATCATGTACTGGGTACCTCCTATGTGCCACGTGACAGAAGTTTTATATATACATTATCTTATTTAATTATTATGGAATTCCACACTGAAAATATCATTTAATCCACTTCATAAATAAAATACTGAGGCTGAAGGAGATCATGTACCAAAGATCATAGAGCTGGTAAATGACTGATCTGGTCCTTTAACTCAAGTGCAATTTGACCTCAATGACTATCCTTTCTCCTCTGGACAAAGGTTTTCCATTCATGAATTGCTTTTACATTTTTGTATATATATATTTATATATACACTCACACTCACACATACATATGTTATTATACACTATTATTTATGTAATACTTAATAAAAATTGACTTTAAATCAACTCATTTATAAATTCACTTTCCTCTGATTAGGCAATATCTATCAAGTTATGTATTTGAAGTGCAAATTATATTTTCTAAATCATGTTAACATACATAACTATTTAAATTAAAAGTTTATCTGTCTACAACTTACAGTGATTTGTGTCACTATCACTCCTTATGTCTAACTATACAAGAGATATGTTTAGCATACTGTGTGAAGACTTGCATTATAGAACTGAAAATAGGACTAACTGAATATGCATATTTAAGTGCTCTGAAGTAATTTAGAAGGAATTAGGAAGATTAGAACACACTATGACAAATTTTACAATATAATGACAACGTTGGAGATTGGGGCAGTTTATGAAGGGAATAGAGAGAGAAGATAGGATGGGAGTAACAGAGGCAAACATTCATGGAGGGATTTATATTACTTGAAATTTCCTAAAGTTGCAACTGGAGAGAAAAAGAAAGAAAACAATTTAATAACCAGTGTATTTACGAGGAGAGAGTACACAAATTTTCAGTTTTTAGATTTAAGATAATGAGCGTATTTCTTCCCTAACACAAAGGCTAGAGTTGCCGCTGTTGAGAGAATTCAGTTGACCAAATTAAAACTTTCTTAGAAATATCAGACTGGGCAACTAAGTTTATAAATAAACCCAGAACTCCCCATATAGCTTTGGTTAACATATGTATCTGAAATGATAAAGATTATACACTTTAAAAGATATCAATTACTTTTTCAATAGATTATTACTTAAGGATATCAGTTTTCTCTTACCTTGAAACTTTTCAGGATCATCTCTCTCCCAAGTTGCAAGTAAATATTGTGAATTTGTTTCCACTGCTGCAACTCAGACTTCTCTCCATTGCCCTCCAAGTTGCCCCATCTGAACTCCTTCATCCCAATGCCTGATGTAATCTTCCCTCTGCTTGTTCAGTACTATGGAAGTTTTGATGTGCCCTTTACCACACAGGCCCTAATGTTTTTCTCATATTTTCCTTTACTAAAATTTTAGATTCATTAACAAAAAACAAACTTTAAAGTTACTATTACCTTGACTTTGACAAGGACCCTAAAATGATCACACTTTGTTCTCCAGCCACTAACAATCCACTCTTGCAATCCCCCCCTCAGTCCCTATACTTAAAGTCCACATACCTTTAAGACTAATTTGTAAATATTTACAATTAGTTAAACTGATTACTGGTATATATATATACTGAATATAGTATTCTATATTCATAATAGGATATTTCAGCACAGAGAGAGACTCTAAACTCAATGACTCCTGTACATGTGTTTCAGTGAGACTTACAGGAAGGAGTCCACTTGAACAGGCAGCAACACCAGAAGGGCCCCAGAAGCCCCTCAGTTATAATTCATTGCAAGTCCTTATTGCAAAATCCTGCATGTGAAGAAGGAATGCAGAAACAAATACGTATATACTGGAATTGTCTGTACCTCTACAATAGGGAAAGGGTGGAAGGGAAGCCTGTTTACACTGCCTTCAATAAGCATAATTGGCTAGCTTGGTTGTACGGTTAAGAATCAGAGTAAAATGGTAGCAGAAGATCCATAACAGACCTGTACTTCCTTAGTGAGTAGTCCTTTCAAAACCAAAAATAGATTCACTTTAACACAGTTAAACATAAAAATATTAATGATTTCTGGTTGAAAAAGATACATTATAAATCAAAATTCAAAGACCTCATCACGAGGGTACAATTGGTTCCCGTTTGCCAATCACAACTGTAGGATATTAATCAGAATCCAAGTAGAATGCTGTCAAAATCCATAGATTGAATCTATACAGCTATCTTCCTGACTTATTTAAAAAGGAGTTGTCTTCACTTGACTGCCTCTGACTTTATTCTTTTTCATTCTTTTTTTCAGGGAAACTCACTATACAGTTCTTCATGTCTTTCTGATCAATACATCCTCTCACTGAGTTTACAGTGAACTACCACTGCTAGTGATTTGCTGAACTGTTTCTCTAGCTACTTTTGAATAAGGCCAGTGTCTGCTCCAAACAAATTCTTTTAAAGCATTTGAGTATTTACTAACAGTAATATAGATTGAAGCAGTGCCAAAGGAGAGTTCACCAATTGACACAGGGATATCAGAGTAAAAAATGCAGCAATGATATCAACAGAGCCAAGAATTCATTTCTTTTCAATAAATTGAACTCTATTTGCTAAAGAAATTATGTAAAACAGTAAAAGGCAGCAAAGTAGTGTGAGAGGTAAAATTCATAGATTCAGGCAGTCCACAGTGGCTCAGCAGGCAGAGTTCTTGCCTGCCATGCCAGAGACCCGGGTTCAATTCCCGGCACCTGCCATGTAAAAAAAAAAATCATAGATTCATACTCCCTAGTAAATCAACTTCAGTGCATAATCCCTATGATTTTGCATGATTTTATTGTTAAGTTATATGAACATACTGCTCTTTTATCTCATACTTTCAAAATAAATTTTCCAAGATGTTTATTATGTTTTAGTTTTCATCATGTCTTTGTGTTTTGCATTCTCATATTTTTGTTGCTATTGAACAGAGGATTTAAAGTTTGACATTAAGTTAGCTAGAAAGTAAACTTCATTGCCATAATAATCCCCCTGCATCTAGAACAGGGCCTGTACCTGGTGAACAGATTAGTGAATTGTCCAAACACTAGCAAGGCCATGCCAGGGCAGGAGTGGTTGTAGGAATGGGATTGTTTCTATGAAGACGTCAGAGCTATGACTTCAGTTAAGTAAATAGAGTTTGACATATCCTGCTGATCTTGGTAGATGATCCAGGAAACCAGCCAAAATGGGTATGGACTGACAGATCAAGACAGGTAGGTAGAGAAGGAGTCCTTGAAGTCAAATAATAATCCTTATTACGTCTAGCTTACACTGTGCCCCTCACTGTTCTAACAGTTTCACATGTATTAATTCATTAAGTCCTCACTACAACCTATGGGATGAGTATTATTATTTTACAAATATGAAAACTGAGGCACAAAAAAACTCAATAACTTCCCTAGAGGTCAGAATTTAAACCCAGGCTGTCTGATTTCAGATTCTATGTTCCTAATCACTATGCTATACTGAAGAGAAGGATGAATAAACAAGCTTCGACCTGAATTTTATACCAGCTGATAAATTCTCTACTTGTCTTTTATGTCCTGTGTTATTAGAGGAGCACTAGGTTCATAGTTATATATTTTATTCTGGGGATAGAAGGTTTTCAGGTGAATTCTACCTTTGATGGAGATATCGATGAGTAATATCATAACATCCTAGAGCACTCAGATTGTAAGAACATTAATGTCTCTTCAGGTCATTATTACCTATTCTCTTTCTTCTGAAGTATGAATTACCAAGTAGAAGGTCATCATTTAATAACTTTTCTTTCAATAGTACCTGCTACTAGCATGTTTTTCAAAATCCAGACTCTCCAGTGATACAACCTATAAATGGACTCATGCTCATTAGACTCTGAGGGTTTTGAAATCATAGCAACATATTCCATAGCACAGGTTATGTTACACTGCAGAAACAAACAAATCACCAACTCTCAGTGGTTTAACACAAGAAAGGTTATTTTTTTTACTTTTGCTGAATGTCCAAAGCAATTTGGTAAATGAGATCTATCTCAAGAAGTCATTCACGGTTCTTTGTCTAAGAAAGATTCCATCATCTTGCTACATTCTATCTCAACATATGGCTTTCAGTATTACTTAGGCAGAAAACCAGAGCTCTGCAGGGTCACACAGGAGCTTTTCTCTCCATACATGTCACTTCCACTAACAGTCCACTGGACAGAACCAGCCACAAGTTTCCAGCTAACTGCAAAGGGGCTGGGAAGTGCAGCCTTCCGTGTGCCCACAGAGGACTGATAATCTCTACTATTCATCTATGGTGCTAATTTCACTTAAATGATATTTCATGGCGAAGAATCTCATCTAATTATATGATTTTGAAAAATACATATAGCTATAGTAAAACTTTTTAAAGATTCAGCTTTCTAAAGTCTTTATTCTTTACATCATTCTAGATACCTGTGCTGGTTTGAAGCTGTTAAGTACCCCAGAAAAGTCATGTTCTTTTAATCCTAATCCATCTGTAAAGACAGACTAATTGTAGGGTGGGATTAGATTGTTTCATGGAAATGTGGCCCCTCCCTGTCCATTGAAGGTGGATCTTAATTAGTTTACTGGCATCTTTAAAAGGGCTCACAAAGAGTCAAACATTAGGGACACCCAAATCAATAGGACAACCCCTTGATCTTAAGGTTTACTCCTGTGAAGTTTATGTAGGTAGCAGAGAAGCTTATAGGTATAAGGCATACCTATAGGTATGCCTAAGAATTACTTCTGAAGGACCCCTTTTGTTGCTCAGATGTGGCCTCACTCTCTCTAAGCCCAACTCTGCAAGTGAAAGCATTGCCCTCTCCCCTATCTGGGACATGACAAATAGGGTCAAGAGGCTACTCTGGAGGTCACTCTTATGCAAGCTTCAGTTAGATATTGCTACCCATCATAACTTGCCAAACCCCAACCAAAACCATTCCAGCCAGTCCTAAAGAACATCTAGGGCAGTATATAAGATTCTACAAATGTTCTGTGCACTAGGGTAACTTTCCAGAAAACTACAACCTCCAGAGGGGCTCTGGACCAGTTAAGTCCTGAAACCTAGAGGGCCCAGTTTCTCCAAAGTTTCACATAGTTCCATCTCCTACCCCATATATTGGTAGCCCCTTCCAACAGGAAAAAGTTAGAATGACCATAGCCAAAATGCCCCTAAAGAGTGGGACAGAAAGATCAAAAGTGATGGTGGAGTTATACAGAGAGGGTAGGGTTTAACAAATTAATAGGACTGCTGAATCACAAAATTGATATTTCTTTAAGTCTTCAGTATCTTAGAACAGCTAGAAGTAAAAACCTAAAATTATGGAATCATAACCCATACCAAAGTCTGAAATCTGTTCTACAACTAAATGTTGTGCTGTGCTTTGAAATTTATTGCTTTTTGTATATATGTTATTTCTCCCTCCCCCCCAAAAAAAAGAAGGAAAGTCAATTGTGATGATAAAAAAATATTCATTCTAGCCTCATATATTCTGGAGCAGCTAGAAGGAAAAATCTGAGATGATGGCATGGTAGCCCATGACAAACTCTGGTATCTGTCCTTTAACTATTTGTTGAAGAGTGCTTTTAAAACTATCGCTTTTTTCTTTCTTTGTTTTGTATATATGTTACATGACACAATTTAAAGAGTTAAAAAAAAAAAAGAGCTCATAAAGAGAGAAAGAGCTCAGAGTCAACACAGAAAACAGATACCTTTTGACACAGACATTTGAAGACATAGAAGGACTATGCCTCAAGAGATACCAGATGTTGAAAGAGCCATTTGAAATCAGATTTCAGGAGAAAAGGCCAGGAGGCGACACCGTGTGCCTTCCCATGAGACAGAGAAACCCTGGACGTGGTCGGCCTTTCTTGAGTGACAGTATCCTCTTTTTAATGCCTTAATTTGGACATTTTCATAGCCTTAGAACTGTAAATTTGTAACTTAATAAATCCCCTTTGAAAATGCCAATCCATTTCTGCTATATTGCATTCCGGCAGCTTTAGCAAACTGAAAATATACCTAACTAGAATTGCAAATTTTGAATTGCAATTTAAATGCTTTGGATTTTTAATGTTAATTTTTAAATTAGGGATGTTAACATAAAATGATATCATCCATTTTAAGTGTGCAGTTTGATACATTTTGGTAACTGTAAACAATCATTAGGTTTATGGTGGTAACCACACCAACACGATATAGAACTATTTTCTTACCCTAAAAGGTCTTCTGGAGCCTGGTTGCAGACAAATCCCCAACCCCACCATCCTGCAGACTCCACATGACAGCTAATCTTATTTTAGTAGATGTAAACTTGAATGGTTCAAGTTTAATTTGTAGAATTTATTTCATAATCCAAAAGAGAAAATGTGAAGTCTTTGGTTACCTTTGGAAATTCAGGAAGGGTGTTTGGTAAATGTTTAACACTACTCATCTCTCACATAGTTTCTATTATCATTCAGTTGTTGTCTTTTTCGATCAAATAATAAAATATGTACAGCTCAACTCACTCTCAGAGGGTAACAACCTGATGATTCATTTCTACAGAAATACACCCGTTAACTTCACCTATGACACATTAAGAGTTCCTTCTTCTTTGTATTTAAAACACTATCAAGGGAGGCTGCCGTGGCTCAGCAGGCAGAGCTCCGACCTGCCGTGCTGGAGGTCTGGAGTTCAATCCCTGGTGCCTCCTGCCCATATGCAAATTAAAAAAAAAAAATTTAAAACACTATCAAGATAGAGGTGGGAGAAGTGGGTGAGGGTGATTGGGGACAAGTATTGACAATACATCATTGACAATAGGGATGTGAATGTGTGGGCATGTACGTGTGCGTGTATGCATGTGTGTGTTGGAGAACCACTATAAACAAGAGGCTGCTACAAGTACTCATTGCACTGATGAAAATTCCCTTCCTTCCTCTCTCATCATGGAGCTGTGACAAGGGATAACAGTAAATCCAGGCTTGGGAAATGAGATGTGTCAGCTCTCCAGTCAGCAGGCACTACAACAAGAGGCTTCAAACCCTAGGTTTAAATTACCCACCGTTTTCAAACCTAACTGTGATTTGCTGTTCCCATCTCGTGGGGAGAGGAAAGGCTGATAGGAAGAACTTCATCACGGCACTCTGTGTGTTCACAGTACTGATGGTTGCTTTGTATTTGGGCGCCGTCATACAGTTAACAGCGAGATTGTTGAACCTGTGCAAGTGCAAAGGGCATGGGTAAAATAATGCCATTAAGCACTCCCTTAAAGAGAAAACAAGTAGCTGCTCACGATGGTGGGGAAACCAGTGACTTATTACAAAGTGCATATGGTGTCAAGAAAGAAGTAAGGCAAGGGAAGCAAGTGTTCTCATGTTTTAACTGAAAGTCAGTGTGGGGAATTTTGCCAGCACTTGAAACCCTGTCTACCATAAATCTTCATGGAAATAACAATGCCTTTCCATCAATAGCACCACCAAGCTCCACATCATTCCATCCTACTTAATGTACTCATCTTGTCCTTCAATAGTTCAAAAATATTTAGTAAGAACATGCTCCACACACGGAAAAATTTCAAGGTCAAGAGAAAAGAATCATGCCCAGCAATTGGGCGGTCCCAGGCAACACTGCAATAGAAATGCTTTGATTTCACCTTCATCCCTTCTTTCAGGGTTCCTTCCCCTGCTGGAACATCATTCCACACCCAGGCATTCCTCCCACCCTCACCTTTCCTGAGAATCTCCACTGTAGCTCAGACCTGAGACTCAAGACATGCTTTAGGCCAGGACTGCCCAAAAGAATCTTCTGTGATGATGAAAATGTTCTATTTTTGCACTGTCCAACATGGTAGTCACTAGCCACATATGGCTATTGACAATTTGAAATGTGGACAGTAGGACTGAGGAACTGATTTTTCTATTTTATTTAGTAATTTAAATTTAACAGTCACTAGTGACTTGTGGCTTCCTCATTGGGCAGCACAGTTTCAGATATTTCTATTTCTCCATCCTCACTCTCACTGTTCTTACATTGTCTATTTTTACTTTGTCTATTTTTACCTTATTAGTAGCAAGTTAATACATTAATCAGATACACTAAGGGATGTGTAAATGAAAAGTTGTAATTACCCTCTTAGTTACTTAGGTTGTCATCAACTATGGTTTAATAAATATTTACCATATGTCTTTTAATAAGATTTTATAGTCTTAAATTTGACCCCTAAATTATTAGTGGTAAAAAGTATAAGTCCCATGGTACAGCACTTAGTGAGAAAGATATTTAAGAATAGTTAAGGACAAATAGTGCCTTGATAATGTAAGAGCTTCCCATTTCATCCTGTGTTTCTCTCTAACCAGACTTTACCTCAGAATCCTGCTGTGCATAGCCTGAGACCTCCTTTTGAAGCCAAGATATGGCATAAGTATTAGAGTGAAGTCTGGCTTCTGTCTAGAGTCCTCTTATGACCTAAAGCTGCTATGATCACATTAAGAAAATAAAGCATTATTCATCTAGAGAAAAAGCATGACAAGTAGTGATATATAGCATCTTTCCTGAAACTTGTGGAAATATACATACGCTTATGTGTATGGATATCATGCGGACATATATGAGCATGAATGTGTATATAAATAGGAGAATGTGTGAGTGTATACTGTATGTGTACCTCATGTAAGGGAAATCCATGTGCACTGAATGACTGAGAGTTCTTTCTGGAAGACGGAATTCCATCAATGACCCCCCTAGAGGGAACCACAATCCTGTTTCTTAGAGACAGTCCACAGCACATTAAGCATATATCAAAGTCAACCCTGAGGACAAAATCAAGATGATCTAGAATCAACTGGAGGACTAGTTAAAGGCCTCACAGTTCTGTGCCTCATTCCCACCCCTTTTGAGAATACCCAAAAAATAAGAAAGAGCCAATGTGTAATACACCTATGCACAGTCGATTCTTCCACTTTGGGGCTTTGGACGGTTTCTGTAAACAAGTTTTGCTATCATAATAGTCAGATGTGTCCATTTTTCATTTTTTAAAAATGTAAGGAATGTGAAATATTTTGCAGACTTTTTTTTATTTTTTATTTTATTTTATATTACACGACTCTCGGGAGCTGGTGTCTGGCTTTTAAATTTCACTAAGAAAAAGACCCAATGATGGAAACCTACAGGGATTTGCCAGAACCCAGATAGGTCAATGTTTACTTCAAAGCCTTTGGAGATATCTCTTAGGGGGGCCACATTCCTGATAAAAAAAAAATTGTTTCTATAGACACTCATATACCCAAGAGGCAGTGGTAAAATGAAAGCCCTTTCAGAAGGAGACTTTTCTTATTGCAGGAAAAATCTTATCAGACCATAACTGATGGGATCCAAGAAAGGTTGAAGAGAATGCCATCACATCTCAGAGGGTCTCATGGCGTTGCCATAAGTTTCACTGATGACACTGATCCTGGCCGGGGGCAAACTTTTGCGGGGGCTGCATTGTTAGGCTTCAGTGGATTCTTGCTCTATTCCAGATAACTAGCTATATTTCAGCTAAAAATTGCTATTGATAAATATTTCAACCCATTTCTAGTGTTTTCAGAATTACACAGCCTGTAAACGCCCCACGTGTCATCAAAGACAGACAAAAAACCAGACAATCTTCCAGGCATCTACTCTTCACATTTACTGGTAGCTTGAAAAGCAGCAGGTGTTTCAGCTTCCTAGATGAGATCATCCACACACTGGATATTCATTTGCCCCAAGTGGCATTTCCATTTCAACCCTCCAATGACCATCAGCATGCTCTACAAGGGAGCAAGGAATTTGTTCTGTTTCAGAGTGAGTTTCAAAGGTTTGAGGAGTGAGTTTCAGAGGTTTGAGGAGTTCAGAACCCAGACATTTTGTTCGTATAGAGCGCTATTGCTCTACAAATTTCAATTGTATTATAGACCAAGAATTACATACGATTATGGATGGAGGTATGGGAGCTTGATGAAAAAAATGTGAAGAAAGAGAATTTTATTTCCTAAAGGCTCTGATTTTTAAGCAGAAGACACTGTCTATTGACAGTCTATTGATCCTGTAGAAAGTCAGGGCAACTTTTCTTTCAGTGTGTTTGACTAAGATGTACAAGACTCTTTTAAAGCATGGTTTTAAACTATGACCTGCATGGTTCAAAGGAGAAATAATTCACTTGCAATTGGTGGAGCTCAATGCCAGGAAGAGGGCAGCATAATATCTGCATGTGTGTGGTGTATACATTTAGTATGAGTCTGGTAAACATTTTCCTTTAATAGCTTTTCATATATTCAGACTTTAGTTGTGAATAGAACAGTTTTGGCCTATGAAGTCCTGCTCTCCAGCAAATAAACCTTTATCGCTGAAACCCACATATGGGCACATTTTTAAATGTCAGTTGATTCAAAGATTTCTGGTTTCCACTACTAAGATTTGTTCAGTTTTACTCTTCCCTAAAATTTTCTTAACTTTGCTCATTGAAAATCTGTATCAGAGATTAGAAAATGGTGGGACTGTGCAACATATATTCACAGCTGAGCTATTTCAGTGCTTAAAATGGGGTGTGTGGCACACCCAATTTATTTTGACATGTAATAAGGTGTATTTTTTGAAAGAAAAAAAGAATGGCTATAGATGAGCTATAATCTTATGCTGTGCTTGGTCATATAAATAACAATAAAAGGAAAATCAGATATTTCCCGTTTGCTGGGAAACATACTAGTAACCATTATTTTATTCCTTAAAAACACATGGTTGCTTTGATTTGGAATTTAACATCCAGAATGCCAGTAATAGAAAGAGTACCCAAGATCTTCTTAATAAGTGCGTCAATTATTTATAAAGATTAATTGAGACACATGCACAGCTTTAGAACAAAAATGAATGATTCAATATACCTAAATTTATGATTGCACCAAATCTGAAGGCAGAAAAATCATAAGTCAAAACCACAACTTAAAATTGTAGGAAATGATATATTAACAATTGTTCATACAGACAACTGGGGAGCAGAATAAATAGTAAAGAGCAAGAATTTTGACACCAAAGATAACAGGACTCAAGACCTTTTTCTGCTATTTATTGTCTGTGTAAACTAGTGATCAGTTTTCTAATCCATAAAATGGGAATCAGCTCCCTTCCCATAAGTTTTCTTGCATGTGGAAATCGAAATAATACATGTAATTTGTTTGAAGCGGTGTGCTGCACAGAGTAAACACTTAGTATTTGGTAGTTATTATTTGAATAACATTCATGACAAAACATAACATAAAAAATGTCTCTAGGCATATAAATTAAACAGACTTCAGGGACTGTTGGATGGTAAAAACAAACAATAGCTTGTCCTGAATTGTTAGAAACTGGAGAAGTGAAAAATAATCATCTACAGAGGCGCGTATGCAAACCATAGCAGTCGAAGTTCCACAATCATGTTCAAAACTTTTGCTCCTCAGACCACTTTGATTTTAGAGGGTAAGCAACATTTTTAAGATTCAGTGAAGGCTTGCATTGCCATTGCCAAATAAAGCATATCAAATGCCTCAACAATCCTTCCCATCACTGTTAGTAAAGAGACATGAGTGTGCTGCTCTACCTCCAAAAGTGCATTAACTTTTTGGAATGCAGAAAAATAGAAACTTGGATAAGAAATATGTTAGATGAAATTTTTTATTTATATTCAAATAATTGTTACTTTGATAAAGAAAGTTACAAGTACAAATAGCTGTTACTTTTTAAGCATGCCCAAAGCAACCTAACAGTTATCACTTTGCCTCTGAAGCTATTCATGCAAAGGTTACCAATTACCTCCTGATGCCAAACTAGTAAACCTTTTTCATCCTGGTCCTGCCTGGCCACTCTGTGGGATTAAGTGTACCCTATTTTATAACACCATCCTTGATCCAGCTCTGCTTTCTCAGTTTTCTCCTATGAATTTATTTCTCAGGATTTTACCCTCTGCCTGCATTTTATAACTAATACTCTCCAAAGGAAATCTTAACCACTCTACTAACTTTGAATTATATTTATATGCTGACAAATCCCAAATAAGTAATTACTTTTCCTGAGCTCCAAATACATATTCCAAATTGTCTTTTGGACTTCTATAAAGAGCACACACACTGGCACTGTGTGAAAAAAGTAGTCTCCTGTGATTGTTTATGATGGTTTGCTTGTCTAGTGTATTATTATGGAATTATAATATCTTGAGGAAAGAAGGTCAATAACCATAACCCTGACAATCAACCATGATATGATTGAGATAAGTTCCTCAGACAAGAAACCAGGACTCCAGAGGTAGAGCCAATTTGAAATTTTCTTTTGGTCTTTGAACCAGAAAACAGGGACAATCTTACCAAAAACCAGTTCTTGGGTGGTGGAAATTACAATGGGGCCCAACAGATAAAGATAACAGCTGAAAAGACAAAAGCCCAGGACATATTTTAAGTGAAGTTCCACCAGCCCTCTAGGATTAGGAATAATTGTCCTAAGAGTCAAGGTATATACTGAGGCAAAATCAAAGACTTGAAAACAAGTGAGCTGCAGTAGACTCAAATCTCTATTCTTTTAAATATTGACTTGTATTTTCTTTGTTTTCCTTCTATCTTTAGTATCTAGAAAATTTAATTTTTTAAATCAAGACTCTTTCATCTTGATTAGAGGTAACTAAGTAAAAGGGTTTGTTCAGACTTGGGTGATAGACTCAATTGGGACTCTTGGGCCAGAGGTCACAGAGTGGTTCATCATGAGAGAACTCCTTGAGAAGGCAAAACTCAGAGTCAAGTCAGGACCATTCGCTAAGTAGCCACTCCATGCATGAAATTCTTCTTCCAATTCTTATATCTGCTAAAGCCATGGAAGATTCTGGGTGTGGATTTTGTTAATGAGCCTCTTCTTTTACATCTAAAACTCAACCAACCTCAAACGGGAACTTGTTTACTGTTGCCTGTTGCCAATTTCCACCTCTTAATTTGTGTTTCCTGTTTCTGTTAACACTGTTCTGTGGCTTTTCTGAATTCATTTCCTCTTTTGTAATATTGTAGTGTCAATACTTGACCTGCTTACTTCTCAGGATTTGCTCTGTACAGGTTGGGCTTTGATTTGTTTGTGCTCTTTTAAACATGTCTTTCCAGTGTTTTCAAAAGCACTAATCTGGTTCAAGTACAGATTCCTCATTAGGTTTTTTTCAGGCTGCCTTAAAGTATTTCAGCTCTGCCTGCCCACTTTTTTCTACCATTATATAACATTCAACAGTCTTGTTTTTCATTCTCCTTGCATTCTATCCTTCTGGATTTCTATCCAATTGTCCTAAACTCATGAAACAGCAAAACACACCCCAGAAAATATATTTTTCATGGTTGCATGGCCACAATAAATTAGTATTGACTGACTTTCTATCTCCTTTCTTTTTTCAAGTCCAAATATTCAATTATAAAGTATCCTACCTTATCTGTTCTCTGCCCATCCTCATATTCATTCAAAATAAATTTAAAATCTTATTGCATCTCTGTATCTGTTTCTTCACATACCATATAGACCTAAGATATCCTAAGATAAATTGAGAGAGTTAGCAAGGATTAGTGAGAATCACTTGTTGAGCTCTAGGGAGGAGGAGATACTCTATAAATTTAAAGATCACAAAATATTGCCTTGTAGCCATTGTATCTGTGTTCATTATACATTGATAATTAGCTATTGTATCTGTGCTCATAATGTCTTGCAAAACATATAAAGAAAGGCAACTCTCCTCCATGAGTGAATAATATAATTTGTTTATTAAAAGAGAACTCAGAAAATAGAGGGAATTTGCTTGTCCCCTATAGAACCTTTAAAACTACACTGTGCCCAGGGTACTGAGACACACACAGAGACAGTATTGATTTCCAGAATTTCTCCATGGAATGCCAAAAACAATAAACAAAAAATAAATCAAAAGCAACAGCCTCTTTCCATTATGTATTAAATATCTTCCCCATGAAGTTAGGACAAATAGAGATGTATATACAGAGCAATGGAAACATAAATCTAGTGTCATGGTAATCGATTTCTGCCTTGTTCCTTTATTTCTAGTAACTAATGATCTTCAGATCTTTCATGGTGACACTCTAGTAAAAGTCAGCTCCGGGAACCCTGGAAGCATTTCATCTTTGATAGAGCCAGCAAAGCCTCCTCCTCTCCAAAATCATTATATGCACTCATTTCTTGCGGATGGAAATAGCATTTGGAGAATCAGGAGAAATATACAAAGGATAACTACTTCAAAAGCTTTCTATCCAGTTATATATATGATTAATAATGTATTTTATATTGTTTTACAGCTAATCAAAAAGAAAATATGGTCTGTACGTATTATTATTAAGGGACTAAAAATAAAAATAAAACTTCAAAATTTAATTACTACAAAAACACTGAAAAATCTTAAATATTAAGTATATCTGATTTGACTCAAGACTCAGCCCAAGCTTAAAAGTCACAGCTAATGATAAACAGATAATTTAAACCTGATCTTCATTTAGATGTGTGAATTCAGCAAGCAAAGATCACTACCACAATTTTATACAGACCTCTATGTTCCTTACCGTTGCTCATTTTTCAGAAAAATTCAAAGGATGATGTATGACCAAGCCAGATCATTAGATTTTAGAGCACATACAAAGATGTCAATATGTTAAGAAGATAAACAATTGAGGTTGAATTCTGAAGCTGGCACTTAATTATATATATACATGCCTTGATAAAATTCATGTATCCTTTCTATATAATGAGGTAGCATGGAGGTATATGTGGATAGCAATAGGTAACTGTCAAATGCCTAAAGGATAAAGTTTGCATATCTTAGTTTGAAACCAAAAAGCTTTCTGGGAGCTGGCAGAAGAGATTCCAAGAGGGAGAGAGGGAAAGTGGCATAAAGAAAGGTTAAGAGTTGATTAGAATAAAGTTTGATAGAGCATAAAAAAGTCCTGCAACTTGAGCCTTTTCTGTTCTACTTTTTCTTTTCATTGGTATTACCTGCTGTCGTTATTTCCAATGGGAAAATTCTTGTGAGGCTGGCATACATGTTCTCAGGGGCTCAGTCTCCAAAGTTGACATAGATCTTAATAAATCCAATTACTTCAATGAACTGTTCTAAGCAGGACTGAAGCTTTGTTCCAACCCTTCATGTCAAGATATGCAACCTTTATAAAGGAATAGCTTCTCTAACTTTTATAAAGGAATGGCTTCTCTGACATAGGGATATAGGAGCTGAGCTTTTGTAGGACCTCATAGATGGATGGCAAAAATAAAATAAATGCTCAATGAATCTTATTGAGAAATCAATTGTGTCAACCACAGATTTTCTGGGTCGGGAGGTTGACTGTAATAGAAATAGCAACAGATACCTGGGATGATGATTCTTGCAGTGACCAATCAAGATGGTCAAAAACAGTGCTGAAAAGAAACTGACACCCGACAACCAGAGAGGTTAGATGAAACTGTCTGTTTCATGCAATAAATTAAATCTGTGGTGCTATCAATGAAGAACCTCTCACACTACCGCTTCAACAATGCTCCCCTGTAAAATTAAGCCCATTATCTTTGCATAATTTCACTATATGTTCTACTAAAGCTCATGGACTCAATTATATATTAAGACAACTTTAAAGTTCTTAGGGTGAAGATGTTTTTTGTTAATGAAGTCTTGATATCTATACCCATTCCCCACTTTGACCCAATGGTCATCATGTAAAAGAGGTGATGCCAGCGACAATTCAATTTGCTTTCTCAAGAATTTGCAAATGTAGGCAAAGGCAACTGGAAATCATACATCCTTTATGTAACTTTTACATTAAGAAGAACAGCTCTCTATTGGATTAGTATCTTGGAGGAAAGAACACTAAAAACTAAAAATGACATGTTAGCTCATCATTATTTTGACAATAATTGTCACGAACAGAATTTCTTTATAGATTTTGGATGTAGGCTTAGAAGCAAAAAAACCTCAGATGCTGTGTCGGCCTGAGCTAAAAGGATTTTAAAAAATTTAATCTTTAAGAGAAGCTCCTAAGATACAGGCTAAAAGAGTTTATAAAGGTCATAAAAAAATTAACTTATCTTGCTGACTGAAGCTTTTTTAATGCACTCTAAGTTACAAAGGAATCGCATCTGGAGCCTTTAGGCCAATGACCTACTATATTTTTCTCTCATTAGTAAGGCCAGCAAAAATCTACATTTGGAGTTTTACCACCGCAATCATCTCTGGTTCATTAGTCTTCATGAATGAATATGAGGAGAGCATGGAGCCAGTGGTTAAAACATATTTTGTACTTATCTCATTTGCTCACACTGCAGTTTAGGAGGCAGCCAGAATGGTGAGTGGAGATGGGTCTGCTACAGGGGCTAAAAGTGGCTAAGAAGGAATCAGACTTACTTCTACCAGGTCTAAAAGAGAAGGGAAAAAAATGCAATAAAAAGCCTTTAAGGCAAGAACTATGACTTATGTAAAGCAAAATTCACACCTATCTTGATACATGGCATCAGAAACAAAATGGGAAACATTATTGTGATATTTCTGGAATTCTCCAAGGAGAGTTTGTTCCAGAAGACACAATGAGGGGAAGTTCACTGTGCAAATTATCAGCTGCCTTAGCCATAAATTGGGAATAATCTACTGGACCTACCTACCTCATGAGGAGTCATAAGACAAAGATGGAAATTGCATATTTGAAAGCATTTTATTATGACTAAGCTCCATATAAATATTGGGCATTAGCATCATCATATTGACCATCATGGGCTTAGAAATTAAGAAATTTCATACAGTACATCTCTGAGCGATGATATTACAAACTTGTTAAGTACTTTGTAAAATTTTATCAAAGCCTTTCCAAAGGGAAGTACGGCCTTTGGCTTGGCAATTCTAGCTCTGGAATTTAATCTTGAGAGGATAATAAAAGTGAAGAGAATTATGTACAACAAGAGTGCCATCAAAAAGTGGTTTACAATAATAAAAATATTAGAAGCAATTTAAATGTCTATAGTCAAAAAAGGACTATAAAATAAAGTGTGGTTAAATAAAATACTACACAGCATAAGGAATGATTGTGTAGATCTAAATTTATTAACAGAAAACAGGTACATTTCACCTGTACTAAAAGCAGGTTAGGAAACACTAAGGTTAGTATTATCACACCTTTGTTATAAAAAGGAAAAGGAAAAATTCTTGTAGGAAATTAGAAATGCAAAAAAATATTAATAGTGATTTTCACAGGATGAGGATTATGGAGCATTTCACATTCTTGTTTATGCTTTTCTGTATTGTTTGATTTGTTTTGCTTTTTGTTTTTACAATTAGCAGCAGAAAATAGAAGTTATTTCCATTTTGGAAAAAATAGCAGCCTACACTTCAGAAGCACATGGCATGAAAAAATTCACATTAGCAATTAGTTAGCATGTTAAAAATATAAAGACCATGACTATGCTTAAAAGACACATATATAAATATAGTTATTTCTTAGTTTACATTAACCCAATAGACAGTCAAAGGGTATATCTTATCCTATATCTCCTAAATATTAACAGTGCCAAGCACATAGCAGATAATTAATAAATGTTTTTTAATGAAGAGATAGCCATTATATAAACAGGATAACTTTAAGAATATTTTAAATTTAAGAAGTCTCTGCCACAATCAAAACATGATTCTATTTTTAAAATCTGTCTACACAAATTACATTTAGGAAGAGATGATAGTATAATAGATTGAGAGAACAAGCTTGAAGGTCAAACTACCTGGGTTTGAATCCCTAGTCCAAAATGCATTAGCCAAGGTAAGTTATTAAATCTTTCTTTCCTCCTCTGTAAGGCACAAATAACACTATGGAGCTTTCTTGGCAATTGCTGTTAGGAATAAAAGAGATCATCCATGCAAAGTGTTTAACAGGGTTCCTAGGTCACGGTAGATTCTTAATAAACATTGTGGTTGATGGTTTTACTGCTGTTGTCCATATTGTTGCTGTTGTTGTTCAATTTATCGTTGTTAAAAACTGGGCTTTGGCAGAGGGAGAGTTTTTCAGACAATTCAGTGAATTAGTCGGCCAAAGCAAATGCTTGACGTTATGCTGACACTCTCTGGGGCTCTCCAGACCCAACTTCATGTGGTAGGCATCAATTGCTGCCACTTAGCTCATTCTCAGGACTGACAAGCAAAGAGCCAATGAACACTTGTCAGGCCTGTTAAAAATAATGCCTATAAGATATTTTAGCCCATCTGTACTATTGGTTTAGGCATTTCTCTTCATGCTGAAGTCTTCTCTTTGCTCTCAATTTTAACTGGACTGCCTCCCTTAAACTAAATTATTTTTCAAATTAAAATCTTCCAATAAGCCAACCCTTAACAAGAAGGTCATATAGGATGCTTCACTGAAGTGAATTGCATTTTTCTCATTTGTATTCATAACAAGATCCTCTAACATTTCACTAATATTTTATAGTTGGACAATGGAAAATAACTTTTATCAATAAGAAAATCCAGCGTTACTTTCTTAGCAACTTCTTTGGTTAGAACTCTTGCTAGGGTTTTTATTCATGTTGGGTAAACCCTGTGGATTGGATTAGATGTTCATGACATCCTTCTTATTTATTACAACTCATTTCTCATATGGGTCACTCTCTTCCACCCTTTTTAATCATGATGATGACAGTTTAGAATTGACATTGTGCACTACAGTGTATTGTCAAATGCATAACAAATACCTTAATCAGGCTTAAATAGCTCAAGAACTATTACTGTTGCAGGTCAGAAGCAAATTCCTGGGGATAGCAAGTGGAAATGTAAGGACATTGATTTCAATAAACCCTGTCCCAAATCATCTCACCTAATTTGATCAAATAGTTGCCTCATTTTATATGAAATCTTGCCTCTTTCTAGTGGCAATAACTGGGATCAAATAATCCAGGCAGAAGTAATAAGTAGAATTAATAGCTAGATTTACTGATTATTTTGTTACTTTAGTAAATTTACAAAATCAGAAACTTGGCAGATAAATTAAATAACTGTTCATTTTCTTAATAGGTTGAGCGAACCAGTGCCTTTTTACCATTCGTTTAGTGATAAATTGTCCAAAGTAGACTCTGCAATTGAAGCATCTACTTTTCCTCTACCTTTGATTTCTAAGAGCAAAGATGAAATTTTCAAAATGGACTCTTCATTCCTTCCATAGTTGTCTGTTTCTGGGGTTCATATGATTTCTCTCAAACTAGAAGTAGCACTCTCTAAAGCTGTTATATGTCAAATTGCAGAAAATGGGATCCTAATGATCACTAAAGAGTCACTCTACATTTCCCATTAAAATAGATTTATTTCAGATTCGGAGGGCAGTGATAATAGGCAGCAGATTCCACATGATTTGCCTGAGAAGTAATATAAGAGGTAGGATTAACTATGTCAAGGCTCTATTTCAAAACTGAATTGGGGCTTGTGCATCTCAGCACTTGAAAGCAAATTCTTTGGGTCTGCTGTAAGCATGCCAAGGTGGGAGGGTATTTATTTCCACAGCAGGAGGCCTGTGGCAGCACTCAATCCTTCTGACTTCACATTTATTATGCTAAATGACCGATGTGCAGTTAATCACTGGGTCTGAGAGATGTGTTGGGGGATGCAGTGTTTTTCTCTGTATGGGTATTGACAGGCTGGCTTAGAGATCAGCCAGCTTGGTGTTCTCAGTCAATTAGAAAACACCTTATCCATGAAGTAGACTGACTGTACTTTCAAAATAAACTTGGATTGGACTAGATGCTATTCTATTTCAATACAAATCTTTAAATCATGATCAACAAGGACAATGGACCCAAAATTTACCACTTGCTCTAATTGGGTAATGCTAAACTCTCGGCTCTTTGTAAGGATTTCTAAAAATATTACTGAAATAATCAAAATGATAAATGCTGAGAACCTTAGCGGATTTTATCATCACAGCAAACATTTAGAAACAGCATATTTTTCCTATCTCAGAATAAATCATTTGTTACCTAAATTAATGTCTTTGAATTGAGGAGACTATAATAACAGGTGCTTTTAAACTGCATTTTGAGCTCAGGTAAAAGGTACAAAACAGCTACATTATATTCTGATTTAGAAAGGTATTAATCAGAAAGAAACTAGAAAGAAGTTTTTATTGTTAACTCCTACGAAACCGCAGATTCTCTTTGACCCTTTCATTGTCTTGTTTACTAATACTAAATATGTTGCCAAGTCCTCTGGATTCTGTTTGCATGATATTTTGTCCCTTCTTGTCTATTCCCACAGCCACTTTCCTACTTGAGGCCTCTGTTACTTCTCTCCTGGGCCAACTGGTCTCCCTAATAGCCATCTCCCTGATCTTTAACGTAATCTACATACTACGACCACATTAATTTTCCTAAAGCATAGTTTAAATCATGTTACATCCTTGCTCAAAAAAATCTTTAATGGCTCTATATTACTGAATTTTAAATTTCTTAGTACCGTGTTCAATGATTGTTCCCCACCCCATCTGCCTTCCAATCTTATGTCCGTCTTCTTGTCTTCACTAACTCATTTGTTCGGTAATATGGAGTTAGTCACTCTTCATTATTTATGGTCTGCACATGGGATTTCCCAGCTCCACATGTTTACCCATGCACTTCATCACCACCAACCCTGCACTGGATTCCTCGCTCCTGCCCCATTGCTACATGACCAAATCTTGTCTGCTAGTCTTCCCTGATTTCCTCCAATTCAAAATAATGTGCCCTTCTTCTCATAACTTATAGACTGTTCTCTATATATCTTACGGTACTTTTATTTTCTACAATAGTTATGTATATCTCATATGCCTTTTTTTATATAAATTCCTTGAAAGTAGCTTCTACTTGTGATTCATTTTTACCTCCCCCTTAGTACAGAACACAACGACTGGCATATTATATCCATTGAATAAATATTTGTTGATGGAATACATGAGTGAATGGTTCCTAATTTACTATCCTTAAAACATCATAAATTTGTATTTTCAGACACCTACTTTCACCTATTCCGATCTTAAAGCATTCCAAATTCTAGCAGATGTTCATGGGCAGCTGGGAGAAATCAGACTGCAGATACCAAATCATCAGTACAGCTCTCAGAAGCACATCTTCACCTGGTTATGTGTTCTGGACAGCTGTTCCTTCTTAGAAATGTGCTTGGCTTCGGGAGCAAGCTCTGTTGGTAATACCCCTACAGCATTCCAGAATAAACATGACAGGCCTTGATGTAGTGTAGAATATGTGCAAGTCCATGATCTATTTATGTTCTTTGGGGACTGAGGGTGGACTCATTTTACATTTACAAAAATGTTTCTTATCTCAAGGCCTCGCTCAATTTCAGATCACTGTGATTTTACTTTTAGTAAAAAAAAATCATTCAGATACCCAATGATGACGAAAATATGAGTTAGGAAAATGTATGACTGGACATATGCTGGAGGCCAGAAACAAGACCAAATGATGCATATTTAGGCTTACTTTTCCTGAATTGGATGCATGTTCTGCATCCAAATGTGGGTTAACTTTGGCTGTTGAGTCATTTTTTAAACTTGTCTGCTCTGAAACTGTTCTTAGCATTCTCTTGGGACTGTGGCCAGTGGTAGAATGTTAGTGAATAGCCATGTTACCTAATCTCCCATGGTGTATTTTATTCCATGCCCTTTGTTTTGTTTCTTTCCACTTGATTACTCATATGCACCCCTCTCTGTACTGCGTTGATGGCTAGGGAGGGTGAGTGGATGGGGAAAGAAAATAAATATGCTCATGGTTGCCACTAGTAGACACCAGTTTATAAATAGTACTGGTTTGACTGTGCACTGGTTTTCTGAATATGGAAAGGTCAAGAAAAACATTTTCTTTTGAAATGAAAAAAGGAGGTTAAAACAAGAGTTTTAATAACAGGCTTGACACAGAGCAGTGTAATACCAGTATGAATTACACTTGGTACCAGACTTTTATTGGAAGTCCTAGATTGCTTTGTTCCTGTCCCTGACATAATATTCAGAGTTGGGTTTATATTTCGTCCAGAACGGAGCTGCTTGCTATAGTCCATGCAAATCAAATGCTTGATTTATGCACCATTCTACTTGAGGGTGTAACATTAAATTTAATTTTGTGAGGAAAGCCTGAGGTGTTTCAATGCCTGGGCATGACATTGTGAACTAGGCAGGAAAGTGCACACGAATTCATTACAGTTTCCAATATGCGAAATGCAGCATTTAAATGAAACATTTGTCTCTTGTCAAAAAAGGTGTAGTGTCTGTTCTTGGTAAAATATTTCCACCCCCACCCATTAAGAGATACCAGCACTTTTTGGCCTTCATCACAGCTATTGATGCAAGATGAGTAACTACAGGCATTTGGGGAGGATGGTGATATCAAAAAACAGGTGTCTGTGAAAGGACCAATT
The DNA here is from genome assembly GCA_004026745.1 of Myrmecophaga tridactyla. NCBI lineage: Eukaryota > Metazoa > Chordata > Mammalia > Pilosa > Myrmecophagidae > Myrmecophaga > Myrmecophaga tridactyla. Next base: position 25,267 of record PVIY010004489.1, on the reverse strand, counting down.
ATCAATAACATCAACCCAACCTGTCTTCACCTTGACTGCTGAAGATTGCCACAGAAAGTTTGCATAACTGTGCTGATTTTAAATATGATAAATTTATCAATTTTCTTCTTTAGCTAAATGATATTTGCCAATCCTCTTACTCATTATTGGCTAGCTTCCTTTCCCATCCCCCACAACAATTATTCAACACTTAACCACAGTTTCCCCAGCCTAAATGTCAATCCCACAGAATTAACAAAAATTCTGCTATTTCCTTCCCCAGGAAGGCCATCAGAAATCAGTTTTCTTCCCATATGCCTTCATATTCTTCTATAATTTCACCTCTCTTCCTTTTAAATATCATTGCTCCAGCAGTATTCATGGAAGGTAGCAGAAAGGCAAAGCACTGTCTTACCTTTCAGCCTCATCTCCTTCAGTTCCCTCATGCTCTCTAAGTTTTCTGAGAAAAACTTGGCTCACACTGTTCCTTCTGCCTGGCATGATCTTCCCTTAGCTTTACTACTAGAAAATGTCAGATTCTCTGTCAATCATAGCACTTGTATAAGATATTTTTACATTTTGTTGTACTAGTCCTGACTTACCCAACAACTTTAAGTAGATCTTATTTAATTGTGAATCATCCAGATTGCCAGCACTTACTGGTGTATAATAAATATTCAATAAATGTTTCTAGAATTAAATCAAATTAAATTATCATTATCACTATGGTAGAGGGAGGAAAAACAAATGTGGTTAAGTCAAAGAGAATTTATAGCAACCAATTTTTTCCACGTATTGCCAAACAAAGATATGATGAGTCAAATCATAGACCACCAAATGTTTGTCTTCAGGAATTCTAGAATTGGTTCAGAAGTGATCTAAATCAGCCATACTTTTGAAATTCCAGTCTGTAAAATAAAGTATATATGTGCAAAGTCTTAAGAATATTTTGAGTTCCATATTTTTGAAAGTTTACATGAAAATAAGATTTGTTATACTGATTCTCCATGGATGTACTGGTTTGAAAGTATTACACAGCTAGAAAAGCCATATTTTAGTCCTGATCCAATCTTGTGGAAATAGCTATTTCTTTTAATCTTGATTCAAAACCATAGGGTGGGATCCTTTGATTAGATTATCTCTGCAGAGATGTGATGCGCCCAATATTGGGTGTGGCATTTGATAACATCGAGATGTGATTCCACCCATTCCAGGCAGGTCTTGATTAGTTTAGTTTACTGGAGTCCTTTAAAAGAGGAAACATTTTGGAAAGAGCCAGAAAGGACAGAAACACCAGAGCTGACAGATACTTCAGAGGACGGTTGATAGGCAGAGAACAGACATACAGATATTTGGAGATACTTGGAGCCCATCAAACATTGTCATGATATGTTAGGCAAGCCACAACCTGGAGAGAGTCAAGGGAAACCAAGAGAAGAAAGCCAGCCCTGGAGAAGCAAAGCGAGGAACCCCTACAGGAAAAGAGGCTGGAAGCAACAGAGCCCAGGAACAAGGGACCAGAAGATTCCAGCCACGTGACTACCCAACTGACAGAGGTGTTGCAGACCTATCAGCCTTCCTTGAATTAAGGTATCTTACCCTGGATGCCTTAGTTTGGACAATTTTATAGGCTCAGAACTGTAAACGTGTAACTTATTAACTTTCCTTTTTTAAAAGCCATTCCAGTTCTGGCATATTGCATTCCAGAAGCTTGCAAACTAACACAATGAGGAAACTTTCCTTACAGATGTATCTCCTAAAGCATTGTCTTTGGCTAAATGATTAGAAACTTTTAATATTCATTTTAACACTAAATTATCTTTAAATTCAGAAAAGACAAAGAGAGGCTCTACCAGATATTACAAATTGCCACGATATGCCAAGCCCCTACCACCAGTATTTCTGAAAACCCAGGGCTCTATCTAAGACTCTATAAAAGTTTTATGTATTTAGTTTATTTTTCAGAAACTTATAACCTCCAGATAGTTCGTATGTCACATAAACCCTGAAACTTAGAGATACTAGTCATTGCCCAAATATCCCTGAATATTGTGAGAGTGATCAAATATAGGGAGGAGGTATAACAGTGAAGTTAGGATCTAACAAAGAATTACGGTTACTGAATCATTGTATAGATATTTCTTTTTAGTTTCTAGTTTATTAGAACAGCTGCAAATACATAAATAAATTGTGGAACTGTAATCCATACTATACTTTGAAATTTGCTCCATAACTACTTGTTTAACTGTATTTTGAAAATTATCACTTTTCTGCATACATGTTCTATTTCACAACTAAAATGTTTTTAAAAAAGAGAGGCTCTAATATGTCAGTCAATTAAAATTATTAAAAATAACCACATCCCATGTATGAATTAAATCTAAATGTTATGACAATCAAAACTGCATCGGAATTAGTTTATTTACATTTTGTATTTCCTGTTACCATGGCATGCGGGAAACAAACCTTTTAATTTGAACTTAAAATGGAAGTGACAACACATCAGCTTCCAATCCTTGCCTCCGTTCAGTGAAAACAAGTGAGAGCAATGACAAGACTCTTCTGAAAAATGCCAATCAGAAATAATAAAACCAACATTCCAAACTATGTGGCCAGGTAGTCCAAAATGATGCAGAGGATATTTGTGTGATGTGCAAGTCTATGGACTGAAGAGATCAGGTCAAAAAGGAAAGACAGAAATGTCACACCCTTAAATGTACATTCAAAACAAAATCACCTCTGTCAATTAACATGCCCCAGAACACATATGGGCGCTCATGCGCGCACACACACACACACACACACACACAAATACACACATCCACATACTATTTGAATCTCATTGAAACTTACTGCCAAAAATGTAAGGTCTTTTGTTGCCGGTTTTGATTGGAAGGAAAGGGAAAAGTAGGTAGCAGTTACAGGAAAACCTGTGAAGAAAGGGAAATTAGCCACATCTGGATTTTGAAACAATTTCAACAACTGCTCAGAATAAAATCGCTAAATTGGAAATCAGAATTCTAGGACTGGCTCTTACATGGAGTAAGCTAAATGTGTCAACTTGTGCAGGTTATTTAGCTTTCTGAGTCTGTTTCTTCATCTCATGCTAGAGAGAATTAGAGACAATATTCTCTTATTCTAAGGAGAAAATGTATTAGTGATGAAGTGGGGGAAAATGCATAAAGAAAGGCTCTGATGCGAGAATAAGCAGGTACAATGAGAGGACTGTCTTACAGGATAAGTGAGGGAAATAAGGTAAAGTGGTAGTAAAGCCAGATCTGGAAGTTATTAAAAGTTATGCAGAAGTATTAAGAAGCTAAAACAAAGGGAATCCCTTTGAAACATTCTGTTAACCCTTCCCATTAACTTCACTATTGGCAGAAAAGTTTGGTAGATTCTTGAACAGAAGTAGGAGAGGATGAAAATAATTAGAACACTGGCTACCAGGATGAATTGCTAGGCAGAAAGTTAAGGGAAATGGGGCCAGGAGGTTATTTTCCACAATGCAAACCTGATAAGGGCATAGGCTTGGGTGTTGGCGATACGTGACTGCAAGTATTAAAGAGGACTAGCTCCCTCAGACTTCAGTCATCCCCTATAACCAGGCTGCTTCCATAGATTTTCCGAGGAATCTGGCTGTCTACAATTGAAGGTAACTTTAGGATCATATTCTCTTACTGTGGGAACTCAAACTCAACTCAGTCCTTTGTGGATCTATAGTTTAGGAAGATGTATAGATCATGTAGCCCTTTTAAAAAGTACTGCTAATGGGATAAATCCAGCTTACTTAAATTAGAATCAAATTGGTCTCAGAAATTTATATATGGCATTTCCTTAAACCCATGAAAAAATTATCGTTAATGATTTTTATATTTCCATCATGCCCCTGATGACCATTGTATGAAAGAATAAAACTCCTAATGTTTTAGTGCTTTCCATGTGCCAGGCACTGTTTTGGGCACTTTACAGGCACTATCTCATTTAATTATCACAAAAATCTCTCTGAGACAGATACTATTACTATCCCCTTGTACACATAAGGATGCTCTGCACAGAGACAAAGTGACTCGTCCACATTTGCACAACAAATCTGTGACATTCCTGAGATTCCAATGCTGGGAATATGACTGCAGAGTCCTTGTTTTTCACTTCTAAATGCTGGACCTCCCATCGAAAGGGCTGGCCTCCAGGAATAGCAGTTTTTCTCTCCACACCTACTCCACCCCCAGAAAGAACAATGCTGGCCAGTTCATTTGGAGACAAAGAATGTTGAAGTTTTGTTACCCTTGTAGCAGAATGCGCTATTGGAGATTAAACTTGAGGGTTTTCCTCTGTTGTCAGAGAGAAGCGGCAGATAGTCTCACGTCAGAGACCCTCCGCTGAGGCATGGGAGGGAGTGAAAGCCAGAGACTAGCTCTGAAACCTACCAGATAGAGGTGTCCGGGACAGGACTGATGTAAGTGAGCATCAGACCAGAACGCAAAGCAGTCAGTGCTTCAACTAAAGACCTGTTCCCAGGGGCTTAGTGAAGGCAAGGCAGAGAGTGCATTGTCTATAGAGAATTTTTAAATAATAAAACCAAGTAGAAGTTAGACTGCTTTTGCATTGTCACCCTGCCCTAGCAATTTTAAACAATTCTTTGAGAAATACTCTTTGTCCCAGAAAAACTTTCTTTTGGTCTAAGTTTAAAATAACTGCTGCAGATAGGGTTGAGTTTTAATAAAATGTACGCAAGCTTCGAATTATTGCATTTGTATTGCTTATCTTTCCATAAACATTGTATTCTACAAGGAGAATTCCAGTTATGTATTTAGTTCAAGCTTGCCTTGGCCACACTTTGTTTCTCCAGTCCCCGTGGTAGCACATATGTCTGTGTGTAAACACTACGTTCGAAAGAAACAATGATATCACAGTGGCTGTAAAGATAAAGAAATGAAACTTGAGTTAATCAATTATGGCACTCATTCTAAAATAATGGATTAAATAATGCCAATGTTCACCATTGTTCAGCCATTTCCTGATTTTTGTAAAAGGCAAAAACTCACAGAAGTTTTTACAGAATATAATAGAAATTTATGATAATTTTCTGCTGAAGATATTTTACTGGAAATTTTTCAACTGCAGAAACACGCGAAAGCTACTATAATTGGTCCTGAAGGAATGACAAGGACAATATTGATGTTTCTGGAATTTGTTGCAAAACGGGATTATTTATAAATAGCTGACAAACATTCTTTTGTCTAAGACTTTTTCTATTTTAGATATCTATTATTTCAAGAGAAAGAAACTTTTCAAAATCGAAATGAATAAACACTGTTTTTCAATCAACTATATGCAAGGAGAGACCCAAAAATCTGTCCAAGCTATCTTTTGAACATGAATCTGCAAAAAAACTCAAGTATGACAATGTCACTGAAAAATTTGCAGATTTGAAAACAGAAACTAAAATATCATTATTCAATACTATTCATCACTATATTCATTATGATGACATCTATATTACTATAATTAGAATGTTGTAACCTATCATTTTTCTCCTTTTTGTACTATAATATTTAATTTTTTAATTTTTTATTTTATTGGCATGATTATATATACCAAGTTCAATTTAAAAGCTTTCAACATTTATATTTCTTTTCTAACTCTTATTTTTTATTTCATTTTACAATTATTATTGAAAATAATATTGCTATATGGAGGAGGGTTACTATAAAATGATTCTCTTGGGGGGACAAAGATGCTAGAGCAAATTGAGGTACACAGCATATCTCAGCCTGAATGTGGAAATGAAGGCTCACTCAGACAGGCTGCCACCCTGTAGGTGGACACTACATACAGTACTTCCAAGATGCTGCCCACAAATTTCCTGTCACCCTGATGCAAGATTCCCCATACGTTAACTCCCAGAAAGACTAGAACCTTAAGGTGTCACCAACCATCTAACAAAGATGAGAGTAGGGGTGTAGTTTTGAGTGAGCCTCATTGCTAGCACTTATGAACACATTCTTGCTACTGCATCTGCACCTGGGTCCTACAGAGGCAGAAGCACTTCTCATAAAAATGCAAAGGAGTAAAAGCTCAGAATTCAGGTAGGGCAGGCTGTCTTTGGAGTTTCTGTCTTTAGGCTTCTGGTATATGTGGTGGTCCAAAAGCTCGTGTTTTAATTGGAACCCAGAACTTGCTTCTACTGGAAGGTGGCAAATGTTTTATACAGAGATTACCAGCTCTACTCTAAGTCTTAGGAAGAAATACTCACTTTTTTCTTCATTTTCTTTGTTTTTCTTGACATTTTCTTACATTGGAATGGGTAAGGGATAGTGAAGGACAGACACATCAGGATCAGGGAGATTTTACCACCTATACACACCAATGGACTTTTTTTTACATTAGATCATTCAGGGATAGACGTGTGAAGTTTGAAAATTCTGGCTGGTTGAGAAAAATTGATTTAAAGTATTATCTTTTAAACTATAGCTTGTGATCAATTAGTCTTAATTTGCAATTTGGTAACAAGTAACAATTAAAAATGGAATTGAATTGAATAAAATGAAATAAAATGTATATGAGAGTTCCTAACTCATAAAATAGGAAAATACTATTTTGGAAGTTTTTGTATAAGGTGTGTGTGTATGTGTTGGGTGGCAATGCAAAACATATTTCCCACTGTGGGGCATGATCCAAAATATCTACAAGCCACTGAGCTACAGAGCCAAGATTTTAGGGTCAGATAGGAGAAATGGCTGAGAAAACCCTTTCTCTTGCTTTCTGGAAGGCCCTGAGCTTTAACATGGCTTGCAAAGGAGACCCTGCAGTTCCATGTGGTTCTAGGCAAATAATAAGTCCTTACACCTTGACTGTTCCTTCAGAAAACTAAGAGGATGGGAGGAGACAGATAGAGAACCATTCCCAGTCACACTAAAGCTATTAATGAGGAAATTGTCCATTTTACTACTTCCTGTTCATTCATTGAATGTCCGACTTGTCGAGTTTCTTTAAGAAATTAGATGAAAGAAAACCTTCACCTCCTCCAAAATGCAGCCACCTACATGACTGGGACAGACATTAAAGGTCAATAGATCCCCCTCAGTGGGAAAGAATGTCATTAAAACTTCTGTCCCCTAATCAAATCTCACAAGACCTGGCTGAAACTCTGTTGTCACACCCTATGGAATGAAACCTTCATAAGCAGCTCCGATGGCATACCTTGCTCTCTCTCTTGCATGGAGTATGGACTTCCATTTCTCAACCAGCCACCATTGGGCAGAATCTTTTCCTGTTCATATGTCCTTAATTAAACTCATGGGTAACTCTGTGAGTGTACATTTTTGGTCTTGGTGCTAAGTTGGGTTAGAACATTTGGTGAGCCAGGCAGGAGACTAAAGAGCCACTGGCCATAAAAGACATGAATAGTGGGAAGGGAGACTCTCTGGGGGGAATCCTGTGATTGCAGGCAACATCTATGTGGAGAGAGATGGCTACCCTGCTAGATGAGTAGGGACCACTGAGGGAGTATGAGGATGTCCAGGCCTTCCAGGCTGGACTATTATTACTCCTGCAGCAGACCACAGGACAGTTAGGATTTCATAAAAAATCTGAGCCCCTGTTAGGAGCTGCACATTTGACCATGGAAGAGGCCCTGGCTACTCAAGCTGTGGTTTGCTGCCTGAAAGAAGAACTCAAGTTAGAAAGGGACTCATGTATAGTCCAAACAGATTTGAAGGATGCATTGAATGAGAGTCTATGCCATGTAGACGAGAAATATTGTCACGCTGGTACAGTAGAATAGGAGGGTGTAGACTGCCCAAGAGTGTCCTGATTTCCCCTCACTAGGATCATAAAATATGAACATGGTTGATTCCTCTTCAGATGATGATGAGCCAGTCTGACTTGGATACTGAAAATGAGAAAAGGGAGCTTGTTTGTCCTCTGGTCCAACAAAATGTTAGTTCAGAACATATTCAACGCCCTCACCCCCTAGTGGGGGAAAATGACACTGAAGGTGCCACTGCTGCTGTGGCTGCCCCAGCACCCCCACCCCCAACCAAAAAAAATCTTAGTTACCGTGTAGGACTATACCACCACTCAATTGCCAAATTGGCTACTATGTCTTTGAGACATGAATGTGGAGGGAATGTTACTTTCATGAAAAAAAATAAGCAAATTAGCCTCAATTACTGCATACCTCTCCCTCTACCAACATATATATACTCTGGCCTCCAGGCCAGAATCCAATTCATTGCTAAATTGGCTTATAACTCAATGTAGAGAAACTTGACCCAATGAGGAAGATGTACCACATGCTGTTTCCCACTGGAATACACTAAGTAAATTGCACCATGTACTGAAGGGACTGGAAATGAGGCATACCATTTATGCTGCTAATTTTGTTGGACCAGATAATGAAACCTTCACAAAAAGCATAAAGAATGCCATTCTTCATAGTGCCCCTAATCAATGGTATGGGACTCTTTGACACATTCTTAGCCCAATAATAGGGCAACATATTTCAAAAGCCACCTAAATTGTGGCTAGTACTACCATAACAGTCCACCCCTTGTCAACTTGGAAGCGATACACATCACCTTAAACCATACTTAATCTCTAAATAGAAAACAATAACAGACACATTTTTTCCTTGCCTAACAATACTCAACTGTCCTGTGTATTAGGGACATTAAATCTCTCCAGAATAGGGTGCAAGTCCTTGGGTAATAGTCACTCTTAAACTTGATATCTTATAACTTAAATACTATAACATGAGCAAAACAGCTTATGTTATACGATAAAGGGTATAAAATAAAGAGGAAAACATATTTGATTTATGTATAAATACACAGATATTAATTACAAAGCAAGGAAGAAATATTCATACCATTGTATGTTTCTGTAACTGATTGCATGGTCGTAGTTCATATTTACCACTGCTTTACTCCATTACCTATTCCATGTTCTCTTTACCCTCAGCAAGCACTTCAGTGGGCTGTGGTTCTTTGCTTGGTGGGGTGACCCAAACCTTCATTCCTAAAGTTTCAGAGCCATTGGTAGTCTTGCCTGGGTTGCGTTGTTGCAGTTTTCCATTGATTTTAATCACAGGATATAGTAGTACTAGGAGACATCCTAGTGGATTGTGTAGTTGAAGCCCTATTCCCCCTAATAGTCAGGGTTAATCATCCCAGTAAAGTAATCCCCCTATTGGCTTGTTGATCCAGGGGCATAAGTGGCCCAAAGTACCCAGGTGGCAGTCTTAGAGGCCAGTTCAGGGGAATTACGGTTGTTTTTCCTGGTGGAAGTACTCTCCCTTCTGGAACTAAAATCTGTAGACCAGCAGAGCTCAAGGTCACAGGGACAGGAAGCAAAAATTTTCCTAGTGGATCACTAGGGATAAAAGTGAGTGGTGCCACTCTCATTTCCACCTATTGGTTCCTGGACCCATGAATCCAGGTTATGGGAAAAACAGCACCTTATAGTGGACGCTGATTCAGAGCATACACAGCTTTGTGGAGAACATCACCCCAGCTCTGCAAGGAATTGCCACCTAGTTGGCACTATAATTGAGTTTTCGAAAGGCCATTCCACCATTCAATCAATCCAGCTGCCTCTGGATGATGGGGAACATAGTAAGACCAGAGAGTTCCATGAGCATGTGCCCATTCTCACACTTCTTTTGCTGAGATGTAGATTCCTTGATCAGAAGCAATGCTGTGTGGCATACCATGAGGATGGATAAAAAGGCATTCTTTAAGTCCACATATGGTAGTTTTGGCAGAAGCATTAAGTGCAGGGAAAGCAAACCCATATCCAGAATATGTGTCTATTCCAGTTAGAACAAATCACTGCCGCTTCCATGATGGAAGTGGTCCAATGTAATCAACCTGTCACTATGTAGTGGGCTGATCACCTTGGGGAATGCTTCCATATGGGGGGCTGAGTGTGGATCCCTGCTACTGGCAGATTGAGCACTCAGCAGTGGTTGTAGCCAGGTCAGCCTTGGTGAGTGGAATGTTACTGAGCCCAAACATAACCTCCATCCCTACTACCATGACCACTTTGTTTATGAGCCCAATGACAGGAGCTGCTGGGGAAAGAGGCTGACTGGTATCCACAGAACAGGAAATTTTATCCACTTGATTATTAAAACCTTCCTCTGCTGAAGTCACCCTCTGGTGCGCATTCACATGGGACACAGATATCTTCACATTTTTAGTCCACTCCAAAGGGTCTATCCACATACCTCTTCCCTAGATATCTTTGTCATCAGTTTTTCAATCATGCTTTTTCCAAGACAAACCATTAGCAGCAGCCTATAACTCAGTATACAAACACACTTCTGGCCAGTTTTTCTTCCAAGCAAAATAAACAACCAGGTGCACTGCTCAAAATTCTGCCCACTGGGAGGATTTCCCCTCACCACTGTCCTTCAGTGACATCCCAGAAACGAGTTGGAGTACTGTAACTCTCCACCTTCAGGTGATATCTGCACATCGTGCTGAACCATCTGTAAACCAGACCCAAGTTTTCTCTTCCTCAGTCATTTCATTGTAAGGAACTTCCCAAGGGGCCATAGCTCTGGTCTGAGAAGGAGAAAATAATGTGGCAGGAGTGCAGACCATGGGCATTTGGGCCACTTCCTCATGTAACTACTTGTGCCTTCAGGACCTGCTCTGGCCCTATCTCATATATACCATTTCCATTTTATAATGGAGTGCTGCTGTGCATCCCCAACTTTATGCTTGGTGAATCAGACAACACCCTGCTCACGATAGGCAACTCAGGTCTCATGGTAACTTGGTGACCCATAGTCAAACATTCAGTCTCTACTAAGGCCCAGTAGCAGGCCAAAAGCTATTTCTCAAAAGGGGAACAGTTATCCACAGCAGATGGTAAGGCTTTGCTCCAAAATCCTAAGGTTCTGCATTGTGATTATCCTATAGGAGCCTGCCGAAGGCTCCAGACAGCATCTCTATTTGCCACTGATACTTCCAGCACCATTGGACCTGCTGGATCATATGGTACAAGTGGCAGAACAGCTTGTACAGCAGCCTGGGCCTGTCACAGAACCTCCTCTTGTTCAGGTCTCCACTCAAAACTAGCTGCTTTTCTGGTCATTCTATAAATGGGCTGGAATCGCACACTCAAATGAAGAATAAGTAGTCACCAAAATCCAAAGAGACTAAATAGTCATTGTCCCTCTTTTTTGGTCATAGGAGGGGCTAGATGCAGCAACTTATCCTTCACCTCAGAAGGGATATCTTGACATGCTTCACACCACTGAGACACCTAGAAATTTCACTGAGGTGGAAGGCTCCTGTATTTATCTCCCATCCTCTGACACACAAATGCCTTACCAGTAAGTCTAGAACAGTTGCGACCTCATGCTCACTAAGTCTAATCAGCATGATATCATCAATATAATGGACTAGTGTGATGTCTTGTGGGAGGGGGAAATGATCAAGGTCTCTGCAGACAAGATTATGACATAGGGCTGGAGAGTTGATATACCCCTGAGGTAGGACAGTGAAAGTATATTGCTGACCTTGCCAGCTCAAAGAAAACTGTTTCTGGTGGTCCTTACTAACAGCTATTGAGAAAAAAAGCATTGGCCAGATCAATAGCTGCATACCAGGTAGTTAAGGATGCATTGATTTGCTCAAGCAATGATACCACATCTGGAACAGCAGCTGCAATTGGAGTCACCTCCTGGTTGAGTTTACAATAATCCACTGTCATCCTCCAGGACCCATCTGTTTTCTGTACAGGCCAAATAGGAGAATTGAATGGAAATGTGGTGGGAATCACCACCCCTGCATTCTTCAAGTCCTTAAGAGTGGCACTAATCTCGCCATCCACCCAGGAATTGGTATTGCTTCTGATTTACTATTTTCCTGGGTAGGGGCAGGTCTAGTGGCTTCCACTTAGCCTTTCCTTCTGTAATAACCCTCACTCCATGAGCTAGAGAGCCAGTGTGGGGATTCTGCCAGTTGCTCAGTATGTCTGCTCCAATTAATGCATTCTGGAACTGGGGAAATAACTATAGAATGGGTCCAGGGCCACTGGACCCACTGTGAGATGGACCTGAGCTAAAAATCCATCTATCACCTGACCTCCATAAGCCCCCACTCTCACTGGTCCCTTGGATGTTTTGGGTGATGTTTTGGGTCCCTTGGAATTAATGTCACTTCTGAACCAGTGTCTAATAATCCCTAAAATATCTGATCATTTCCTTTTCCCCAGTGCACAGTTACCCTGGTAAAAGGCTGTAGGTCTCCTTGGGGAAGGCTTGGAGAAAGATTAACAGTATAAATCCATGACAGTGTAACAGGGTCCTCCCCAAAGGGACCTGGCCTGCTCCTCATTCAAGGGCTCTGGGTCTGTAAATTGTCTCAAGTCTGGATATTGATTAATGGGCCATGACTCTTTGTTTTTGTAATTCAAGTTAGACTTCTGTTCACTTGACCTAGAACTCTTTTCCTTATACAGCTCAAACAAGAATTTAGTAAACTGTCCATCTATTGTACTTCTAGGTACCCCACAATCTGCTAGCCAATGCCACAAATCTCCACAAGTCAAATTATTTTGACACCTGCTTTGAGTCTGCTGTCCATTATGATAGCCAAGCCCACCTTGTCTTGGGGAATTAAGTTCTGCCTCCTGGCTTCTGCCAACTTGGGATCCAATCATCCCTATTGTGTTTAAGGGTTCCAGCTCAGTGACAGCTGTTCCCACAGTATTATCTGACCTACAGAGAAGAGCAACTACAGAGTTCTCCAGGGATGAAGAAACTAGTCTCACAAATTTATTTCTCACACTTCTGGTAAAAGGTGCATCCTCCAGACATTCCTGGGATATATAAGCAGGATTTCCATGATAAATCTATTCTAACATTCCAATCTCTCTAAGCCATTGGATCCCCTCATCTACATTATACCAAGGCGGTTCTGGCATTTCAACCTCAGTAATGTCAGCCAACTTTTGAAGCATGTTTCAGCCAACCATCCAAACAAACTGTTAATGCCTTTTCTAACCTCTAGAGCTATAGCATTGAATGCAGAATCTCTGATTAGTGGGCCCATATCAATAAACTCAGCCTGAACCAGCTTTACATTTCTCCCACCATTATTCCATACCCTTAAAATACATTGCCACATTTATTCCCCTGATTTCTGTCTATATAAATTGGAAAACTCATGCAGTTCTTTTGGAGTATAGTGTACCTCCTCATGGGTGACACTTTGTACCTTACCTTTTGGGGCCTGTTGGAATTTTAGCCTAGTTATAGGTCTGGAAGAAATGAGGGATCATGGGAGTGGGTCATGAAAAGAATTACAAGTACCTTCCAAGCCATTTGCTTCAGGGCACTTGTTCCTGCCATCACTATCAATCTATATGTCACCATCCCTTTTTTCAGAATCCCACTCCTTTCCAATCAATGCCCTCACTTTACCAGCAGACACCAAACAAGTTTGAATTTCAGTTTACTTTGTAAAGTTGCTACCCTAACAATGAGACTCCAAGTATGACTTTCAGAGAGTTCAAGTCTGCAGCTATAGGAAATAAGATTTTCCTTCAGGGTGCTCAAACACACTTTTATATCTGTAACACAGTGCATAAGCTTCTCATTTGAAGCCTTCAGCTCATCCCTTTCCCTCATCAATGTATACAACCTATCTAACAACAGAGAGCCAACATCTCTATACCTCCTAATTCCACAAAACTCTGTAAAGATGTCAAAAACATTATCCCCAAGAGCCTAGCTTCATATAAGTGAAGCATCAGAAGAATCCAATGGTGATATTTTAATTATGTTTTTGCCCATGGATTGGCAGTGTCATTCTGATCATGGGAAACAGAGTCTTTAGTGTCTTTGAATCCAATCAGAATAAAAAACCAGTCATAAAAACCCATTTTTAATATTCTGTTTTCTTAGGAACCACTCCTGGTAACAAGCTGTATTAGCTGGAGTTCTCTAGAGAAACAGAATCAGCAGGAGGAGATATCTGTAAATATAAAATTTATAAAAGTGTCTCACATAACTGTGAGGATGTAGAATCCAAGGTCTGTAGGGCAGGCCATGAACTGGCAGCTCCAATGAAGGTCGTCAACAAACTCAGGAGAGGCTGGCTGGCTGAAACAGGAAGAGTGATGGTCTCCTCTGAGTCTTCCTTAAAAGCCTTCCAGTGACTAGATTAAGCATCACTCATTGCAGAAGACAATCCCCTTAGCTGGCAATCAGCTGTGGATGCTGCCAGTGTGGTCGTGATTTAAGTCCATGAAACATCCTTATAGCAACAGACAGGCCAGTGCTTGCCTGACAAGGTAAACGGGTACCTACACCTGGTCAGGTTGACACATAAACCTGACCATGACAGAACCTAAGCCTGATTTAATGTTGTATACCACATCTTATCAGTCATCCCTGTTTCTCCCTTCTTGTACAATCTGGAAGAATTTATTTTTATCAACTAGTTTGTAAATGCAAGTTTTTTAGTAGCTGTAGAAGAATCATTTTTAATGAGGGGATTGAAATCACATCTTGTCCCATTTTTAAATACGTAAATGCTTTTTTAAAAAGGGAAAATCATTTGCTGGTTGTATTTTTTTTATACAACCAGAAACTAGTGGGATATTGACATATGGGAAGCTTTGACTGTGTTGGATGCCAACTTAACATTCCATAGAGTGGGGGTGTGGCAGTTTTTATACCCTGTAATACAACACATACTAAATGATGATTTAAAGTCACAGTCATTCATTTAATACATGTTGAACATCTTAAATTTCTTCTGTTCCCATGTTTTTTTATGTAGAATTATTTCTTAAAACTGCTCCCCAATCTTGGCTCTCCTGTCAAAACTGTGTACACTCTGTAACATCCTTGGTCATGGTAGCCCAGCTTTCCTAATAACTTTGTTATATGCTGGAAAAGATTGGAAATGTAGGTGGTAGGTATGATACTAAATTGTGAATTAGTGGGACAATGATGTAACAGCTTATCAACATTTGAAAATAGTAGTACTTGTTATCTTTGTGGGGAAAACTTGCCTCCAAATTTTAAACTGAAAAGTCACTGGAATAACTAGAAAATAATTACAACTACATGGCTTTTTTGATTTTCAGTACATACATTAAGAATTGTATACAAATAGTTCATAATGTCTGTGTGCTCATCTTCAGACAAAATCTCAATATGAAAGGAAAAAAATAACACACTGGAATGCAGAGATGAATAAATAAATGCCCAGTTCATTTTGGAAATCCCAATCACTGAGAAAATAATAGGGCAATGGACAAAAGTTACCAGATTACTAGAAGGTCTGCTCTGGCCATGCCTTGGTTACTGTTATAACTTCAGCTCAGTCAAATTCTATCTGAGTCTCAGCTTTCTGGTATGCAAAATGTGGATGGTTATCTCAGGGGCACGCATAGGGATTACGGAAAATTTGTTAGCTTTTACTTTATGCATTTAAGTATTTTCCAGTTGTGTAAAATAAACATACATTTTAAAATTAGAAAGGAAACAATACATGTCATTGCAATGGTTAATTTTTTGTGAAAACTTGGTTAGGTTATGATGTTCAGTTGTTTGCTCAAACATTGGCCTACTTATTGCCTGAAGATATTTTGTTGATTGTATTAATATCTACTATCAGTTGGCTTTAAGTAAAGGAGATTACTCTCAGTGATGTGGTTGGGCCCAAAAGGTGGGGTGTGCCTCATCCCTTGGCCATATCACTTAGAGATCTTGAGAAGTGAAGATACAAGGATCAGAAGGAATTCTGCCTCAAGACTATAGCCTCCACTCCTCCCTGAGTTTCCAGCCTAAAGAATACAGACTCAAGACTTCAACATAATGTTTACAGGAATAATTTCTAGTCTCTGACCTGCCATACAGAATTTGGACTTTCCAGTCCACTTAATTGCATGAATCAAACTCTTATAATGCATTTTATAAATAAATTTGTGTATATGTGTGTTTTGTTGGTTGGTTTTGTTTCTCTAGAGATCGCTGACTAATATAGTAATTAAAAATGAGGGAAAAAACGCGGATGATCATTTTAATTGACTCAGATGGTTGCTCTGAAGGTAAAATTAAACAAATATATAGGAATGTATCAGAAGCATGAAAAGCAGTATTACTATAACATCAGGTGTTCCTTTCTTCAAAATTAATATATAGGTAGGCTGCACCTCTGTGTAAAAGTGGCCTCATGGTCCTATCTGCTGCAGAGACCCAAGGAAAGAAAGTGGAAGCCAGACTTCAATAGCAATTTCTCTCTTACCTGTACAATCTAATGTTGAGCTTCTTCTTTTTGTAGTTCCAAGAAATTGAAGGGCCAATTCTGACTATAACACATAGGTTTCTGTTGGGCAGATCTGTGCATACTGATCTCTGCCATGGCTTGGCTTCAGACATCCTTCTAAACTGACAACAAGAAATATGCAATTGACAATGTTCCTTTCTCAGTTCCTGCAGTCTCTGAAATTACTGACCTTAGTAACAGTATCAATAAATTGCTGGAGGCCAAAAATGAGTTCCACAAATATGTGGAATTTGATTTCCTTATCAAGGGCCAGTTCCTGCAAATGCCATTGGTCAAACGCACGGAATTGGAGAATATCTCATGAGAAGAGGTTGTGGAAATAGACTATGTGGAGAAGTACAGTGCACCTCAGCCAGAGCAATGCATTTTCCGTGATGACTGAGTCAGTTCTATTAAAGGAACAGAGGAATGGATCTTGACTGGTTCTTATGATAAAACTTCTCAAATACGGTCCTTGGAAGGAAAGTCAATAATGACCATTGTGGGACATACAGATGTTGTAAAAGATGTGGTCTGGGTGAAAAAAAGACAGTTTGTCTTGCTTACTACTGAGTGCCTCTATGGATCAGACCATTCTCTTATGAGAGTGGAATGTAGAAGGAAATGAAGTGAAAGCCCTACACTGCTGCAGAGGTCATACTGGAAGTGTGGAATCTATAGCTGCTGATAGCACAGGAACTAAATTTTGCAATGGCTCCTAGGATAAGATGCTAAAGATTTGGTCTACAGTCCCTATAAATGAAGAAAATGAAATAGAAGAATCTACCAATTGACCAAACAAGAAACAGAAAATAGAGCAACTGGGACTAAACAGGACTCCCATTGTGACCCTCTCTGGCCACAAGGAAGAATTTCCTCAGTCCTGTGGTCAGACACTGAAGAAAACTGTACTGCATCTTGGGACCACACAATTAGAGTGTGGGATGTTGAGACTGGCATTCTTGAGTCAACTTTGACAGGAAATAAAGTATTTAATTGTATCTCCTATTTTCCACTTTGCAAACATTTAACATCTGGAGGTACAGATAGGCACATCACACTATGGACCTCCGAATTTAAGATGGTTCTTTGGTATCACTGTCCCTGACTTCACATATAGGTGGGGTTACATCTGTAAAAAGATGTCCTACCCATGAACAGCAGCTGATCTCAGGGTCTTTAGATAACGTTGTCAAACTGTGGGCTACAAGAAGTTGTAAGGCTCTTCTCTATGATCTGGCTGCTCATGAAGACAAAGTTCTGAGTGCAAATTGGACAGACACAGGGTTACTTATGAGTGGAGGAGCAGACAATAAGTTGTACTCCTACAGGCTTCACCTGCTACTTCCCATGTGGGGGCATGAAAGTGAATGATAAATTGACTATAGAGATTCTTTCAATAAATGAAATCTATAAAGAACTCTCAGATTGGATAGATCTGCAGGTCAACTCTTCAGAAAGCAGCCTTTTAGGCTAAAAGTTTACATAATGTTTTCACCCTTGATAAAAGCTAACTGCTGTATCTTTCTTCTTTATTTTGTATTTATAATACAACATTTTGTGTTTATAAAATATAAAATGTGACCTGCATTCTCTACTTTATGCTAAACTCTTGAAATTAAACTAAGGTGTTTTATTTTCTTTCATAAAAAAATAATTTATAGATAGATGTAAATAATTCAGAAAATTACAGTCAAAGTGCAGGGGAAAAAATGACAGATGAATATCCAAAAGTATGTCTGTAAGAGATCAAAGTAATTTTCTAACTTCCTTTGTTTATCAGACAGGGTAATAAACAGCACTGTGAGGTATATATTATTGCCCCCATTTTAGAGATAATAAAAATGAGGTTTACAGGTCGTAAGTTCATTCATTCATGCAACGTACATTTATTGAGCACCTCCAATTCAGATATTGAAAGTTAAGTCACTTTCCTAAGACAAGACTGCAACCAGGTAACAGAATCAAGGTTCACACTCTGGTCTGTCTAAGCCCAAGGCTCAGGTTTTAAAAAAATATGCTGCAAAGTCTCTAGGGTTGTAAGGAATATTAGAGCTCATTCACTCCCCGCCAATTCTCCAAACAGGACTAAATTCTACAGAAGAACTTTTGCATCATTAACAACTGAGATGTGGGTGTCAGCCGTCTGCTGATAATATTCCCAGATGGTATCGCCAGCATGGTGGATGCCAAAGCAGACGCCATTAATTTACATTTAATGAGAATTTACTGGTCACCTAGGATAAGTCAAGGACTGTCCTAGGTGATCGTGGAGGGACCAACATGAATCAAGGATGTCCTGGACCGACAGAAGCTCAAAAGCTAATGGGGAAACAAGCACACAAATAGGAGAGGACAAAGATATCAAAAGGGAGCTGGTGATGGTCATTGACAAACTGAGCATGAGAGCAGTTCCTGGATAGAGATCCATAGGTTTTGTCACTTTTAATGTGTGTATGGAAGGTGAAAGGGCATCAAAGTTTTTAGCGAGCTAAAGCAAATAAATTTTGTGCTGTTAATGTAGAGGAGGGCTCATAGATATTTTATATAAGTGATGGTTGGGGAAACTCAGGTTGTATTAAAAATAATCATCTTTATCTGTATATGCTAATATTTGACCAACACTTTTTGAATCCCAAAACACTTTCTCAAACACGTTATTCTTTCAATTAAGGACATTATAACATGGTAAAAAGCCTGGGTAAATTTCCCTTCAGAAAGTGAAAATATAGATATACTCTTCTCTTTCTTCACTTTTCCTCACCGTACAAAAACCAACCCTCATTAAAGTATCCCCTCAAATTTTTCAACATCAATCATTTCATGTTAAACTGATTTCCATCGGGGGTAGGATGTAAGAGAGGAATATATGCTTCTTTTTTTCTCCTTTTTTTTTAATATTCTGAAATGCATGTGGTAGGGAACTCAGAGAAATGAGTCACATTTCCATATGAAGATCCAGGATTATCAATAAACTTGATGAAAGCTAAAGCCTCTTTCCCAGGCATAATTGCCATACAGGAGCTACTCACCTTCCCCTCTTCTCAATTCTTCATTATTATGCATGCAGCAGTTAGCATTCTGCAGAGCAGGAGAGTATAATTAATCTCTGAAGTTTAAAGTTTGCTAAAATGCACATAACTGTACATACTAAAAATCTTAGAATCTTCTAAGAATCTCCCAAATGCCTAGAGGAACTAGGCTTGAAATTAAACACCATAAATAAAAGCACAGAACATTGCCCTATTTTTCACTCTCTCATATATTCATCAGGACAGCATTGCGAGACAAATTCAATGAAATAAAATTAGTTTTTGTAACTCAATGGGAGCCCTAGAAGGGCACCTGAGCACAGTATTTGACATAGACATTTGAAAAGACTTAGTTTCTTAGTTTCACAGCCTCAAAGTGCTGATGTAGGTTCTATGCCTATTAATGAAGTATAGCCACACCAAGGGGCAAATGGCTCTACAGTTTTCCTTTCTTTCTTCTTTTTTTTCTCTAAATGGCCCTTTCAGGGACTTCTGAACAATTCAAGTGAATGCTTCCTGCCTTGGGAAGTGAAATAATGATATTTGGAAGTAATGATAATCAATAAGAGTCATTGATTCTAACATTAAAAAATGTTTAGTAATGAACCTATGCTGAAGTTTTTAGTGTACACTGTGCTTTTATTTGCTTTACTTCTCTCTCTCTGTGGCTAGATGGATCTAGATAGATGATAGAGATAGAGAGATGTTTGGAGAAATAGATTACATACAATTTTTGCCAGTCTTTTAAAAGATGATACAGAATTTGAAACAATATATTGTCCTAAATCTCCAGTAGATGGAGATAGAGAAGACATTACTAAACTAGACTTAGGATTTTTCCCACTAGTTCAAGTGATGTTTGCAGCGTTGTGTTCCTTCTCCCATTTGGCTGTTTCCCAACAATCTCTAGTAAAGGTGAATGCTTACCATTGTAAGTTTTTCTCCTACTTGGTCAGCTCTATCAAGGAAAAGACCAAGAGAAGGCAAACCCAAAATAATTCACTTACTAGAAATCAACAAACCCTCAGTATCCTATTTTCCAATTTTCTCCACCCGAATTTCAAAGATATGACTGTGGAGTTTTTCAGTCTGCATCCAAGAGCCAAAAATGAGCTTTTTTTCTTTTTGCAATAAATATCCACACTACAGACCATCTAAATAATAATTTGGTTGAAAGATCTTTGTCCTGATTTCCAAAACCTTTTAATATTCACTTGCAAAAGATAATGTACAGGGCGGACCACAGTGGCTCACTGGCAGAGTTCAAACCTGCCATGCTGGAAACCTGAGTTCGATTCCTGGTGCCTGCCCATGCAAAAAAAAAAAAAAAAAAGAAGAAGATAATGTATAAGGCTGTGGGTGCACAGGTGGTTCAGTAATAGAATGCTCGCCTTCCATGCAGGAAACCCGGGTTCGATTCACGGAACCATGCACCTAAAAAAACAAAAAAGATAATGTATAGCTAAGCATAATTACCCCTGTTTTGTGGTTATGTCCTCCAGGAAAGTCTAAGGAGCAGTTTTGATGTATTTCTGTGGACTGTATAAATGAGTGTTCCTCTCTCTGCCTGTTTCTCTACTATAGAGTGAGAGAAATGTTAGAGGAGTGGTTCTGAATTGAGGGCAACCCATTCTCCAGGGGACATTTGGTAATGTCTGGAGCTCTTTTTGACTGTCACAACTGGCAGTGCTAGAGGTTAAAGCCAGGGATGCTGCTAAACGTCCTACAATACACAGTATAAGTCCCACAAGAAAGAATTATTCAGTCAGAAATCTCAAATTTTGAGTTGAGAAGCCTTACATATATTAGAGGATCTGGAGTGATGCTTTTAACTATGAATTTTACAGTTAATAGTTATATTAGATGATAGGTACTTCATTTATTTACTTCTATATACAAATTCAGCTGAAATTTACATTAAAACCAAACTTATACCTTAAATAAATCTCACATTTATCTTAAAGTTCTAATCAATGAGAAGCAAAATCTACAAAGTCTATAGCTAACCAATGAATTAATCAATATGTATTGTGTCAATAGTAGAAACATAGCACTTTGAGCAGGGAGGTATCTTAATATGTAGTTACAAATAAATTAAAAGTCAGATATTGTGTGCTCTACCCAGAACTGATGGAAGACTTGCATTGTCATCAACCTTTTACTTCAAGCCAACTCTTGATGAAAGCCTAGGTACTTTGCTCAAACTAAAGCAAGACAGTTGTTCTCTAGCAGATAAATTTATGAAGAGTTTCAAATAATTTATTCTCCAAAGGAATTGGGAAGTGGGTCTGGCAATGGAGGTGGCAGTGTAGTCTTTGTATATCTACAACTGGTCATATTAAAATAGTCAGAGCAGCTAGATAGCCAAATCGAAAACTCATGGACCACATTTACAACAAAACCAGGTAACAAGGTGTCCACATGATAGGAATACCAAAATACGTGCAAGTGAAGACAAGCTACCAGTCGCCACAAGACGTACATACTACCAATGTCAGTACAGGAAGAAGCAGAGGAAGAACTGAGGAAGCTCTGAAGGACTGAAAACTAGAGAACCTCAACATAGTCAGAAGTAAAACCACTATATTTCTAAATTTAAATTTGAAATTTTGGTAGGAATTTATAAGTACTTAATGTTTATGTATTTATATTTATTTATATTATTTTATTCCAATAATATTTTATATTTATATGACATACATGATGTATAATAATTATATACTATATGATTATAAAATATTTGCATGGTATGATATAGTATATATGTGTATGTCTCTGCAATGTATATTCTGGGAGCATATATGTGTATATGTATATGCATACAGTATATGTACGTGTGTGTGTGTGTGCATGAACACCTCAGTAGCAATAAGAATGTCTATCGTCAGACTTCCTGAAGTCATAGCTGATTCCAGGTCAGGGTTAGGAAATATATAAGATAGCTCTTAACATACCAAATGGAATGTTGGAATCTGAAACTACTAGGGTCATGTCAAAAGCACTCATAATGCCAAAGATGAAATAATTTAAACTTCAATAAAGGTAAGAGTTGTAATGAATTAAAAACCATCTAATATACATTTAAATGTTATTTGAAATCCGTGATAATTCATAATAATACCTTAAAAAAAAACGAATTGGTTACCTTCTAAAGATGTCAGAGAACCAACTTATTTTAATACAGAATAAATGCAATGAAAGTACTCTATCACTGATGACCAAATAGTAGATAAGGTGAATCATCTCTTAAAATCCTGATCCAGGTAATATATATGAACAATATCATAGAATTAGATGAAGTAATAGTGTATGCATAACACCATGTTATAATCCCTAATGAATGAACAGCATTGAGCATGAACTGCTGCTAACATCAAAAAGGAACAAAAACCAAACAATTTTTGATGAAATGACACAATGCTGCCTAGAACCTTGCCAAAGAGATCAAACATGAATCTGATCAAACCTCTGGATCTAGCCGTCAGTTTTCAAGATGTAGAGAGGAGAGAGTAATATGTTAAACTGCCCCATGAGTATGCCAGCAGCAAAACCCAGTCTGTGGAAAATCCTATAGGTTAAATGACCCAAATTCTTTGATTGGTAAGTAATAAGGAAATGAAAGGACAGAAGGGGGACATGGATTTAAAAAGATTGAAAAGACATGTCAAGTTAAAAAATAAATGGGCAAGTCTAAACCATAGTATCTAGGGATGCACATTTGGGTAACAAAACTATAAATTCAAGGAAGTGATTACTATAAAAGTCCAAATAGTGACTAATTTTGAAGTAAAAGAGGAGATTGTCATTAGGATGGAGCATTATAGGAGGACTTCTGAAGTGACTAGAAAAAATTCTATTTCTTAACCTGAGTGTTGTAAGGATGCTTGACTTAAAATAGTTCAAGTTATACATTTGCCTAGGACGGTTTTCTGTATCTGCGTGTGTGTTTACAACAAAAAATAATTAGAACAGAAAGAAACTGCTATTGATGATCTAAGTGACATTTTAGGAGTGCATTTGCTAAAAGAAAGAAAGGAACTTGAGTTTGATTATCTAATCAAACCCTTCTCATTAAGATGAAATAGGGAGATTTGATGTATTTGTAGAAAGAAATTCATGAAAAGTAGAAGAACTTGATTTTCATCATGGTTCCACCATTATCTTCTACAAGACACTGAAGCATTCAGTCCCTCTGGCTTTAGAATCTCTTCACTATAGCCAGACAAAGTGGGTACCAACTGACCAAAGAGAACATTTTCAGCCTCTTCACAATTGCCCCAACCCGACCCCACTTCTTTCATGTCTCCATACCTTTCCCTCTACGATCTCCTCAATTGTCCTTGTTTTCACAATGACTTTAACTCTTCACCTTTCATAATCTCCTTTAATATCACCTCTCAGAGCCTCCATTTGTAGTTTAAGTTACTGTCTAGTCTGTGTTCCAGGACCACTTTTTTGTATGGATATTAATATAGGATGTATTGTATTACTGAATTTTTTCATGTCTGCCCTCCAATTACACAATGAGGTTCTCAAAGGTTGCATCTTGTATCTGTAATTCAAGTTCAGAGGTTCAATAAATATTGAATAAATGGATGGATGGATGGATGGATGGATGGATGATTGGATGGAAGTATGAAATAATAGGATCAGGTATTAAGAATGCTAAAGTTACTTTCATTTCTGAAATCATATGATTTTCTTTTAGCAGTAGTTGATTAGCAGAAACTTTAATAGACTGAAAGTCTCCTAGGATTTAAATAAATTAATATGAAGAAAAAGTTTCATTGTACTCCTGCCTCAACTGAAGAACTGGGATATTTTCTCCTTCAGGGTCAGTAAGCATCATGCAACAGAAAATGCTTCCTTCTCGGCCTTATTATTAAATAATGATAAGTTTATGCTTTTTCTATGAGTGCATCTAATGTGATCATTATGCCTTCCTTTTCAACATCGTGGGTATAAAGATCCACTGAGAATAAAGAAAGTAGGATTAAAAAAGAGGTAAAAGGTAAAACCAAGCCTGGACTCAATGCATATATATATATATATATATATATATATATATATATAGCTTTACTCTCCACAATATGCTAATGAAATGAAGTTTAAAGGGAAAATGCAGAGGAAAGGAGATGGAAGTTAGTTTATTTCCTATACCAGTCACTCAGAGCCTCCTCCCACCTACCTACCCAAATGCAGTGATGCATAAATATTCTTCTGTGAAAAAATCCTTCCAGTTTTATGTAATTAGCATCATTGGAAGGCTCTGCAATTAGTGTCTGTAGATGCCTATTATATATTTAGAAAGAATCACACAATTTGGACAGAAGAACATAACATTCAGATTTAGACAAAGACCATATTTCCTTCAATAAGAAATAATACTATTCTCTCTGCTATATCACAATGATATTTAAAAATTCTCCTTATGCTGAGCTATATTTATTACATGAACCTTACAAAGTATATAACATCTCAATTATTTCCTTATTTTTCTGGCCTTTTCTTGATACTTGTTTAAAAATTTCCTTGCATTGGCCTCCAGAGCCTATTAGAGTAATATTATGAAGCAAATGACCAGACATAATGACTTTCCAAGGTCCTTGTTTTTCCTTATTAACATTCAGTTAGCATAAGTCCTGACTTTATTATTGACTACATTGAATACACAGACACTGACCTCTGCCATCTGCAACTAAATCTCTTCCTGCAGATCTATCAGATGGTTTCATACATAGAGGAAGTAGGAGAAAACAAAGCAGCAGTCACTAATGTTTTCTGTCCCTAGAAACTTTAATACACTCACATCTGCAATCCAAAAAAGGACAAAAGAAAACCCTTTGCATCAATTACTGTAAAATCTGGAGTAGGTAGTTGGAGTGATAAGTTAACCAAGAAGAAAAATTCAAGATGGCAATCTAGGACTCATCTTCCTATACTAAAGTAAGACCACTG
>PVIY010004488.1:0-102566 GCA_004026745.1 Myrmecophaga tridactyla | reverse complement strand
GTCTAACAAAATATACTGGATCATTTTATTATATCCTCACTAAGAATAGAAAGATATTTTAATGGAATCCAAGAGTCTTCCTTTTCATAATATCATAATTTTAATTTTGTTTTGACTGAATATTGTTGAAAACAACATTTCCTGGAAAAAATAAGCATGAGAATGTCTTTGTTAAAATTCATAAATATATTTAAGAAAAAAAAAATCTGGCTGTTAGTAAAAGGCAATGCTGGAATTTGAATGTATATTGGCCTGATTCTAAAATTGTTACTCTTTCCACTGCATCGTTATCAATATTTACAGATGTGCATCTGCTTGAACATTTTTCAAGCAAAGAATGCAACATTAAATGTCAATAGACTCTCAGGATATAGTATCTATTTTATAGTAGCTAAGAAATCACTCTTTTTTAATATTTTAAACAACTTATAGATTGTTTCTTAAGAGTAATTTTTTCCCTGTGCATTAAGGATACAGGCTGATTTCAAATTCGGCGTTTCCTAATCTCTCATGTAACCTGAGAACGATGATTACTAGTGAATTTCAAATCAGTTCTTCAATACTAGTTCAATGAAACCCTCATTTTTCTAAGGCAGACTAATAATCAGAATTGCAGATAGTCTCTAGTCTGTTATTAAAGCGAAGGACCTAATCACACACTAAAGAATAAAATGCATCAGTGAATCTCCCCGGGAAATCAGGAAGAAGTTGAACTTGTCCACTGCTGTCAGCCTGACCTTCAAGATATGACACGGTGCCAAAGCGGGAGAATTACTCAAGATTTCCAGAAGCTCAGAGAAGCATTAGAGAGCATTTTGAAAGACATCCCCCCCCCACTTTCCATTCTAGGATCTGGGTTCTATAATACTTTAAGAGTGTGAATTAATTCGCACCCCTATAATGACGGCTGAAAACACCTGTACCTACTCAAAAATCTTATATGCACTCCTGCTCCCAATATATATCAATATCAATCTATCTATCTATCTATATATATTTATAACTATCCTTGTTAAAAAATCAGAATACTGTGCAGGCATGTACGTTCCATTATTTTCTAATAAATTGAATGTATAGCAGGACTTAGGGGGTTGAATGTTGTATCTTCAATTCAAGATTTCATACGCTTCTTGAAAGTCAATAGTGAGGCTGTCTCTTACCCAGGGAGAAACTAGGATATGGTATGAAAGCAAACAAAAACATGTAGTACTTATTACTATATACCTGATACTGTTCAAATAATCCTCATAATAACTCAAAGAGTTTGGTACTTTAATTGCCTTAGTTGTATAAATAAGAAAACTAAAGTAAAGAGAAGTTTAGTAATCTGACCATAGTTACACAAATAGTAAATTGATGAGCTGGATTTAAACCCAGGCATCAGGCATGAATGTGTACATCCCTTCTCTACAGTACGCTACTACAAACTCTGGATACACTGTATTTATGTACATGTTCTTTCCACTGCTTCATCTTGATGCTGCAGATTCTCAAGGCAACTACATGAATCACTCATGCAATATCATTAAAAGAGAACTGGATTTTATTTAGATCAATTTGAGAACAAATCTCACCTTACCATTTACTAGCTATGTGATAGTTAAGTTACTAATTTAATCTTCAGTTTTCACATTGTAAAATGTTTGCAATACCAACCATAGGCTTTATTGTGACATTATATGATAACAAATATATATAGCAGCCATAACATAACCTGGAGTATATAATATATTAAAAAGTAAAATTAGGGCGGGCCACAGTGGCTCAGCAGGCAAAGTTCTAGCCTGTGATACCGGAGACCCAGGTTCGATTCCCGGTGCCTGCCCATGCGGAAAAAAAAAAGGTAAACTTATTTTCCATGAGTATTGGTTTTGCTGTTATTTTGCGTATAGTAGGAAGACATGCTTCATTCTTTAAACTGGGAGAAGGCCAAAGAGATCTGGAGAAAAACATCCTAAAAGCATCATGAAACCTATGAATATCTCCAGAGCATTTTTGCAAAGATTCCAAACTCTTTCACATGGAGCTCATATATTGCAGGATAGGAATAATGAGCCATTTCACTGTCCATTTGGATGGAGAGTGTGTGTGTGATGTGCAAATGTTATTGAAAGTAAAGACTTAAAACATTTATTTCCTGTTTTTCTTTTTTTTTTTTTTAATTAGAGAACTTGTAGGTTAACAGAATAATCATGTGGAAAATACAGAGACCCTGTATACCTTCTCTATTATCAACATTTTAATGTGCTACATTTGTTACAATTGATGAAAGACTATTAATAGTAACATTATCAACTATAGTTTATGATGTACATTAGGGTTCACTATTTGTGAACAAAGCCCTATATTGTTGCGGATTTTAAAATTTTTTCTAGGAAAATATATACAAATTAAAACTTCCCCCTTTAACCACATTCAAATATATAATTCAAAGCTGTTAATTATGTTCACAGCGCTGTGCTGTTATCACCACCATCCATTACCAAAACTTTCCATTCCCCAAAACAGAAACTCTATGCAATTTAGTCCTTTCCCATCAATGAGAGTAACAATATTTGTCCTTTTTTGCATGGGCGATTTCATTCAATATGATGTCTTCAAGGTTTCATCCATTTTTTTCACATTTATCAGAATCTCATACTTTTTCATGGTTAAGTAATATTCCATTGTTCATATATTCCACATTTTGTTTATTCATTCATCAGCTGATGGACACTTGAGTTTGCTTCCATCTTTTGGCAATTGTGAATAATGCCACTATGAACATCAGTGTGCAAATATCTGCTTGAGTTCCTGCTTTAAATTCCTTGGGGTACATACCTAGAAGTGGAGTTGCCAGGTGACATGGTATTTCTATACTTAACTTTCTGAGGAACTGCTTAAATGTCTTCCCTAGCAACTGTACCATTTTACATCTTCACCAGCAAAGAACAAGTGTTCCCATTTTTCAACATCCTCTCCAGTACTTTTAAATTCTATTTTTAATAGTACCCATTCTAGTGGGTATAAATGGTATTTCATTATGATTTGCATTTCTCTAATGGCTAACGATATCAATTCTCTTTTCATGTACTTTCCTGCCATTTGTATATCCTCTTTGGAAAAATATCTATGCAGGTCTTATGTCCATTTTTAAAATTGGGTCATTTGTCTTTATGAAGTTGAGTTATAGTATTTCTTCATATGTTCTGGATATTAACCCCTTTTCAAATATGAAGTTTTCAAGTTTTTTTCCCATTCTGGAAATTATTATTACTGCTGGGGTATTTGGGGGTTTTCCAAGGTATCTTCATCTTCCAAAGAATTTCTAATAACTGGCTTCTCATAATGAAGTGTGAATCAATTGTTAAAATTTAATTCCAACATACATTCAGGTTTACCTTCCCCATTTTCCCCATTGCTCTCATATATATAAGCTTATGAGAGAATTATCATTATTATTATCGTAAACATTGCCCATAGAAATTTTAATTGTTTCTAGATCCACAAATTATTTCAGATTTATTCTTCCCTTCTTTTTAGTTCATTCTGTACAATAGGCATGACCCTGAGGTTTATTTTCAATCTTGGCTGATATTTTATATTATTTTACCAGCACTCATCAATGTAAAAATAATATTTAAATTGAGATATTAATTTTCTTAACTTACTATATAGATACTGAAACAATAGTTAGCTAGATGATAGATACTTCATGATATATTTAATTAATTTGTCAAATCATTCATTGCAGAATCAAGTTGATGGACTCAGATTTTACCTGTTTTATGGTGCTGAACATATTTGGTCTTCTTTACATCTCATCTTCCCTTCCCCGCTTCTACTCCCATTAAAATGTGAATAGGTGTACTCATCTTACAGATTATTGGGATGATTATACAAAGGAGAATATACGCAAATCTCCTAGGCAAGAGACAAATATATCACTGGTATTTGAGAAATGTTCATCTATCCTCCCCTTTGACCAGTTCTTCAAAGGAATATTATGGTTAAGTGTCTGTATAGGAATACATTTCAAAAATAGATTAAATAAGTATTAAGGAACCAAATATTTTCTACTCCAGAAATTTGTGATGCTTCTTAATCTCATCAAGTGTTTGGAATCATGGCTTGCCCTTGGTTTAAAGCTCATGCAGTGACTCAGCATCTTAAATCTCAAATTCCAGGTTCAAACATGAAATTCTAAGCTCCTGCAAATAAATTTAGATTCAATTTAAGTTCCTAGAGAAAAGAACTCATAATCCCTGTGGTCTTGATAGAGACCATTATAATAGATGTATCCAGCCATTTGGGTTTAACATATTCTACCATTACTTTTAGAATCATTGTTAATCATTTGGATATTTAGAAACTGAAAAAATATATTCCACATATGCAGCTTCATCTTATTTACACAAAAAGGAGGATGAAGAAACTAAGGCTATGAAACCAGTCCTAAAAACTAGATAATAATAGGGTCGAAGTTCAAACCCTGGCGTCATAACTCCATATCCTTTGGAGAATCTCCGCATTCCACCAGTTTGACTTTCATCATCTTTTAGGATTGTC
Source organism: Myrmecophaga tridactyla (assembly GCA_004026745.1). Taxonomy (NCBI): domain Eukaryota; kingdom Metazoa; phylum Chordata; class Mammalia; order Pilosa; family Myrmecophagidae; genus Myrmecophaga; species Myrmecophaga tridactyla. The sequence goes on along the minus strand of PVIY010004488.1, from coordinate 98,018 downwards.
AAGATCCCTTCAGAGCATCACAAGCCCCACCCTTATTTGTAAACAAGAAAACTGAAGCCCAAAACAGTGAAGATCTTGCTCAGGTTATATAAAACTCATAGAGTATAGGTGCTTATGTGTCAACAGGACTAGATTATGGTGTCCAGTTATTTGATCAAACACTGACCTGGATGATGTCGTGAAAGCATTTTGCCGACATGATTAACATCTTTAATCAGTTGACTTAAATCAAGTAGATTGTTCTCAATAATATAGGTGGGCCTCATCCAATCAGTTGAAGGTCTTAAGAGCAAAAAAGAGAAAGAAAAAATTCCAATTCTTCTCTGAGTTTCCAGCCTGTTTCTCTCACCTGGAGATTTTAGACCTGACTTCAATATCCAGTGCTACCAGAATTTCCAACCTGTATGCCTGCCCTACTGATTTCAGACTTGCCAGCCCTCACAATTGTGTGAGCCAATTCTTTAAATTAAATCTCTTTATATATGTAAATAAATAAATTAATAAACAAACGAGTAAATAAATCCTGTTAGTTCTGTTTCTCTGGAGAACTCTGACTGATACATTTATGTGTCATATCATGGATATACTTTGAAAAATTCAATCATATCTGAATTCTTAGATATGAATGAAAATTTCTATCTCCTTTAACATATGTACATTTTTACACCCACTTGTGTTTTCCTAGTCTCCCATTTCAGAGGTCACAGGCAACACGCTGTACATCTTTGTCCATCCTTTGGGAATTATCGTCAGTCCAATTATTCTGAGATAATTTTAGGAATACACTTAATAAGTTGAATAAGCCTTTTTCTGTCCTCTGCAGAAGACTGTCTTCTGAGACATATGTTAAATAAGTTTTCAATCATTTTTGCCAGAAATCCTAAGGAAGTGAAATCCCCTTGTCATATTGAGGGTGGTTAAAGGAGAACCCTCCCTGACCAACATGGCAAAGTCAGGTGCTTCAGGGTCCTGTGGCCCCACAGATGACATGAGCAACTAGGAAGAACTGGCAGAAGCATCTTTATCAAAGCTTTGGGACACAATCAAAGCTCTGCAAAAAGAGGGGGACGGTTGAATCAAGAGAAAGGCTGTTCAAAAGTGGCATCATCTTGGTGCCCCAGCTACCCCTCTCCTGCCCCTCACTGGCTCATTGCAGAAGCTCGTCCATGCTGCCTGTGTGGGTCACTGGTCCGGGTTCCAGAAGGAGTAGAGTCACCCTCGGGCACGTACTGGAAGCATGCGTGTCCGGCTCCATTTGTCAGGTGGTGGCCTGAGGGACTCCCCATACTAGAACTTGACCTGCATGTAGAAGGTGGCTCACCAAGCCCTCCTGTACAATTCTGTGAAAAGGCAGTCACGTGGTGCTACCTGGGGCAAGAGATCGCTGGCTGTAGGATAAGCAGTGCAGTGCCTGGGTCCCTGAGGAAACCGTTTCCTAGGGAAGAGGGGGCATTTAGAACCCTGTAAATGGGATAATTCCCAGGGCCACATACAGATCCCAAAGAAAAGAGGGATGTGCAGAAAGGATCAGAATATGGACATCCAAAACTCTCAAAAAACTCCAACAGGATAAAAGCAAATAAAGCCATGCTGCAGCACATAATAATAAAAACTGCCAAATGCCAAAGATAAAGAGAGAATTCTGAAGCTGTAAGAGAGAAGTAACATGTCACATTCAGGGGAACCATAATAATATTAAGTGTCAGAGGATTGTGGGAAGATGAAATAGGGAGCATGAGGATTCAGTCTTTTGGCCAGAACAACTATTAAGCAGCGAGGAATTGTCTGAAATGACTATTTTGATATTCTAGAGGCCAGAAGACATTGTACCAAATCCAGGGCTCTCTGGTAGCAAGAGGCTGGTAAATTATGATAAAGTTCAGTAAATTAGTTCTCTCTGCATGGCAGTTACCAACACCCATTCCTATTCTCCTGGCAGGCCACCATGGGGCCAGCTTCTGGCTAGCTCACTGGTAACAAAAAGGGGCATAAAAGCCTCTTCTCCAAGACCAGGTGGGCACAACCAATCAATGATCTCGGCCTTTGATTAGCAAACTCAGATCACTGGGGGTCTTTCTTTGAGGACAGCCATTTTTCCTACCTGCCCCAGACAAAGTGGTGGAGGAAAGTTTAAGATTCTATGCTTCTTCAGGGCTGCGGGGGATACTTACTTGAAGGGCAGCATTTGCGGGGCAGGTCAAGAAAACTCAACTCTGTGAAGGCATGGAAGAAGCTCCTGGCGGCCTTCCTGAACTCAGGGCACTTTGGAGCTTGTCTGCACCCTCTTCAGAGGTCTCTGGCCCTGTTTCTGATGGGAAAGATTGATGTGGTAAAGTCCTCTCTGGCATGAACCCTCTCCTAGAATTTGCCTTCCAGGCAAAAGCAGCTTGAAGCAATAAAAGTAGTCTAAGAAACTATAAAGACAGAGAGTCTGGGGCAAAGGCTTGCCTGTTTTAAACATCTGGGAGAGAGGACTGTCTCCTGGGAAAGGGGGGGCATTCAAACTCCTGTAAATGAGAACTCCAAAACAACAAACAAGCACAAATCCAGGACAAGATACAGGCAAAAAAAAGGGGGGGAGGACACTCCACACTGAGCTCACCTTGGACAGACCTTCCTGATAGGAGGGAAGCTTAAGAAAATGTCTGTCTTATCACCAGCGGTTTACAAAATCAGGATACAGACATCACTCAGGGAATAAATCCCAGAGTTAACATTTTAAAGTATTTAAATGTATAGTGTGGGTGGTGAGACAGTGGCTCGGTGGCAGAATTCTTGCCTGCCACGCCGGAGACCCGGGTTCGTTTCCAAGTGCCTGCCCATGCAAAAAAAAAAACAAACAAAAAAACACACAGTGTGCAACAAAAGAATACAAGACAATCAAAGAAACAGAAAATGATGGCCCATCCAAAGGAAGAGGATAAAAATACAGAAAGCACCCAAAAAAGAACATCCAAATGTGGACAATTTAAAAAGTACCCAAGAAGATGAAGGAAAACATAGAGAAAGAATTAAAGGATTTCAGAAAATCAATGGATGATAGTAAAGAGATGGAAATGTTAAAAAGGAGCCAAACAGAACTATTGGAGTTGAAGACCACAATAACTGAAATGAAAAATTTCTGGGAGTGTTTCAAGAGCCTATTGGACCTGGCAGAAGAAAGAATCAGTGAACTCAAAACCAAGACATTTGAAATGAGTCAGGCTGGGTATAAGAGAGAAAAAAGAAATATAAAAAGAGAAGATAGTCTAAAACTCTTTTGGGACATCATCAAGCATACCAATATACTCATTATGGGGGTCCCAGAAGGAAAAGAAAGAAAGAAGCAGAAGGAATATTCAAATAAATAATGAAAGAGCATTTCTCAAATTTAGTAAAAGGTATGAATATGCATATCCAAGAAGCCCTGAGAACACCAAACAGAACACCAAACGTAAAGAAAACTATACCCCATCATATATCGATTACATTATCGAATGCAAAGGACAAGGAACGAGTTCTGAAAGTTACAAAAGAAAATCAGCACGTTATGTACAAGGGAGTTCCAATTACACTGAGTGCCAATTTCTCATCAGAAACCATGGTGGCTAGAAGGTAGTGGGTTGAAATATTTAAAGTGCTGAAAAACAACGGCCAACCATGAATTTGACAACTACCAAGACTTTCTTTTAAAATAAAGGAGAAATGAAGAGATTCCATGATAAAAGCTACTAATGACCACTAGATCCGCCCTACAAGCAATGCAAAGATTATTCTTCAAACTGAAAGGAAACTGAAAGTGGTTCAAAATAGCAAAAAGAAATAAAGACCTCCAGAAAAGTTAACCATTTGGATAATTATAGATGCCAGTATTATTGCATTGTATTATTTATGTAATTCCAATTCTTACTTCCTATAGGTGCTAAAATGCAAATGCATAAAATGTAATAATATATCTATGGTTTTGGACATATAATGTATAAAGTTGTAAAAAATACAAATAAAGGCATGGGGACAGAGGGAGATAGGAAGAGTATGTGTGTATGCTACTGAAGTCAAATCGGATAAAACCATATGTGATTATTATATATTTGGGATGTTAAACTTTAAACCCATGGTAACCATAAAGAAAATAGATGAAAAAATATATCCAGATACAAAAAAGCAAATAAATATAAAAATAGGCATTAGGGAAGAATTGAGGGGCAATAAATGTATAAGACTTACGAGGACTAAATATCAAAATGGGAGAAGAAAGTCTAAATTATCAGTAGAATAAATTGATTAAACTCTACAGTCAAAAGGCAGATATTGGCAGAATGGTTTTAAAAACATGGTCCAACTATATTCTGTCTGCAAGAGATCTTGAATTCAAAGATATAAGTAAGTTGAAAGTGAAACGATGGTTGAAATATATATATATATGTATCATGTACATAGTGACCAAAAGAGAGCTATGGTAGCTATTTAACATCAGACAAAGTAGACTTTCAATCAGAAACAATTATGAAGAGTAAAGATGGTCATTATATACTGATAAAGGGGTTAATTCAACAAGAAGATTTAAGAATTATAAATATATATGCACCTAATAATAGAAACCAAAAATATATGAAGCAAATACTGACAGATTTGAAGGGAGAAATTGATGGTTTTACATTAATAGAAGGACAGTAATACATCACTTCCAACAATTCATGCAATATTTAGAAGATCCATAAGGAAATACAAGACTTGAACAATACTAGAAACTAACTAGTCATAAAAGACATATATAGAACACTTCATCCAACAATAGATACACATTCTTCTTGGGTGCACATGGATCATTCTCCAAGATAGACCATATGTTAGGTAACAAAACAAGCCACCATAAATTCAAAGTATTGAAATCATGCAATGTATTTCATCTAACCAAAATGAATAAAGATAAAAATCAGCAACAGAGGGGAAAATGGAAAATTCACAAATATTTGGAAATTTAAAAGCACACTCTTAAACAACCAATGAGTTAAAGAGGAAATTATAAGGGAAATTAGGAAACATTTTGAAGCAAAGGAAAATAAAAATTCAAGATACCAAAATTTATAGGATGCAGCAAAACCAGTGCTGAGAGGCAAATTTATAGGACCAAATGCTTACATTAAAAAAAAAAGAAGACATCAAATCAGAGACCTAAGCTGAACTAGAAAAAGAAGAAGAAACTAAACCCAAAGTCAGCAGAAGGAAGGAACTCAAAAGATTAGAATGGAGATAAATGAAATAGAGAATTTAAAAAAAAAACAGTAGAATCAACAAAACGAAAAGTTGGCTCTTTGAAAAAATCAATAAAATTGGCAAACCTTTAGCTCAATTGACAAAGAACAAAGAGAGGGGATACAAAACAAAAATTAGAAATGAGAAAAAGGAGCATTACTACCAATGCCACTGAAATCAAAAGGACTATATGAACAATTGTACACGAATAAATTGCATAACCTAGATGAAATGGACGCTGACTCAAGAATAAATAGAAGATCACAACAAACCAATAGTAGAGATTGGATAGGTAGTTAAAAACCTTTCAACAAAGAGCAGAGGTTCAGATGGCTTCACAAAGGAATTTTACTAAATATTCCAAGAAGACCTAACTCCAATTCTGCTCAAACTCTTCCAAAGAAATTGAAGACAAGGGAAAATTCTTTAATAGAATCTATGAGGCCAACTTCACCCTCATACCAAAGCCAGATAAAGAAACCACAAGAAAAGAAAATTGCAGACAAGTATCTCTTATGAATGTTGATGCAAAAATCCTCAAAAAAATACTAGTAAAATGAATCCAGTGGAATATAAAAGAATTATACAACATGATCAAGGGAGATTTATCCCTGTATGCAATGGTGGTTCAGCATAAGAAGATCAATTAATGTAATGCATTACATTAACAGAATGAGAGGGGAAAACACACAATCATTTCAATCAAAGCAAAACAGGTAGTCCACAAAAATCCAGCACTACTTCATGATAAAAACACTTAGAACACTAGGAATAGAGGGAACCTTCCTCAACATGATAAAGGGTATACATGAAAAACCCACAGCTAACATCTTACTTTATGGTGAAAAACTGAAGGCTTCCCCTCTAAGATTGGAAGAAGACAAGAATGCCCACTGTCACCACTGCTAACCAACATTGTACTGGAAGTTCTTGCCAGAGTAATTAGGCAAGAAAAAGACATACAAGTCTTCCAAATTGGGAAAGAAGGAGTAATACTTTTTCTATTTTTAGATGACATGATACTATATACCAAAAATCCTGCAAAATTCACAACAAATCTATAAGAGCTAATAAATATCAGGATTGAGGTAGGGTATAAGTTTTATGCTCCAGAAACAGTTGTGTTTCTATATACAAGCAATGATCAATTGGAAGAAGAAGTCAAGAAAAAGTTCCATTTACAATAGCAACTGAAAGGATGAAATGTCTAGGAATAAGTCTAACCAAGGATCTAAAGGACTTGCGCACAGAAAACTAAAAACATTTTTAAAAGAAATCAATGAATACCTAAATGAAGGAATTATATTTATGGATTGAAAGACTCAATATTGTTAAGATGTCAATCCTACTCAAAGTGATTCATAGATTCAACACAATACCAAGTAGATAAAATAAGGGTAATGATCACCAGAGCTAGCTGGAAAAGTACCTGCAACAAATGGCCTTATAATAGCCATTGCTCCCAAAAGCATCACTTAAGGGAGTGAAAAGATGTATTTTTGAACCTGTTGTCTGATTTTGAAAAACAGAAATTATGGAATTATGGAATATCTTTAAAAATGCTTCTGGCCACTGGTATATGCTTCTTTTTGTCTTCCTAATTGGTCTTTTATATTTTTAAATTTGAAATAAAATAACATTTTTCCAGTTTATATGTTAAAAAATTCCAATAACCTTCTTTTCAGACATGGAAAAGCCAACCATCAAGTTTGGTTAAATGGAAGGGTAAGGGTCCCAAATAGCTAAAGCCATCTTTAAAAAGAATGAAATTGGAGGACTCACACTTCCCAATCTTAAAAACTTATTAAAAACTCCATTGATTAAAACAGCATGGTACTGGGACAAGAACAGACACATAAGCCATTGGGCTCAAATTGAGAGCCCAGAAATCAATCCTTACATCTATGATCAAGTGGTTTTTGACAAAACAGCAAAGATCTCTCAATTGTGAAAGAATAATCTCTTTAACAAATGGTGCTAAGAAAAACAGGATATCTATTTGCAGGAAAAAAAGAAAAAAAAACATGAAGGAGGCTAACCTCACAACATATTAAAAAAGTCAGTTTGAAATGAATCAAAGACCTAAATAGAAGAGCCGCAACTATCAAATTCCTAGAAGAAAATGTAAGAAAGCAAAGCCGTCTTTCAAAAATGAGAGCGAGATTAAGACATTCCCAGATAAACAAAATCTGAAGGACTTCATCAACACACTAGCCCAGCCCTAGAAGAGATGTTAAAGAGAAATTTACAGGTTGATAGAAATGTGTAATAGACAATAGATCGAAGCTGCAGGAGGAAATAAAAATCTCCAGTAAGGGTAACCGTGTGTAAATATAAATGCCAGTTCTCTTGCTCTTGTATTTTTGGTTTATTAACTCCACTTATTACTTCTTATAGGATCTAAAAGGCAGATGTCTAAAATGTAATGAAAAGGTGGTTCTAGCCATAATATATATATATATAAATGTGATTTGTGATAAGAACTACATAAATATGGGGCATGGAAGAGTGTAGGGACATAAGTTTGTGTATATTACTGAAGTTAAGTTGGTTTCAAAGCGAACGAAATTGAGGAATGTTAAATTTAAGCCCCATGGTAACTATGAAGGAAGATTTGGAGAATATGTGAGCACATAGAAAGTGCAATTAGACTATAGTTTGTGGTGGGCATGGAGCTGGAGGAATGGGGAGTTAACACATAATGAGTATAGGGTTTCTGAGGGAAGGTGGTAAGGGTACAGTTATATTAAAAATGTGATTAATCCTATTAAATGTTATGGTTGGGAGTAGTTGAGGTGGGAAAGTTGTAACTATGTAACCCACAATTAAGAAAATAAAAAGAAAGACAAACTAAGAGACAATGACAAGTACAATACATGATCCTAGGTTAGTTCTAGCAAGGGAGGGGAAAAGGCTTAAAGATGCAGTATTGGGACATATGAAAAAAAATGGAATATAAGCTGTTAGTTTTATATCAGTGTTAAATTTCTTGAACTTGATTAATGCACTTAAAGTGTTTGCATAAATGAATATCCTTGTCCTTAGGAATTGTACATGGCAGTATTAAGTGCTCAAAGAGGATGATACACACAACCCACGCTCAGAAAATGTTTTGATAAATAGACGAATGGACAGACAGATCAATAGAATGATGTGGCAAATGCAGCAAAATGTTAAAATTGATAGATCTGGGTATCTGGGACTGGGTGCCTGTTGAATTTCTCTGTATAGGGTTGTATTATTTCTGTAACTGCTCTGTAACTTTGAAAGAGTTTAAGAAAAAAAAGCAGTGACTGAAGGAGTTTTAATGTCATTTGCTGGAACAACAGCTGAATGTGGGGATGTTACATAAGAGTTTTGGCATAACATTTATTAAGTAACAAAGTCAGATAGATGTAGGTTGGGTATGATTACGAAACTGAACTCACATTGTATATGGATACTGAAGTCAAGCTTTGGTTTGGGTCCAGCTGAATCTGTTTTATTTTAATTGAGTAGTCATTACTTGATAATCCTTCACCTGTGTTTATCATTTTTAATTTACTAGATATATGCCAAATTTACTCTAAATGTATTACATAAATACTGAGATCCATGTACTATAAATATTTGCAAATATACACATAGAAAGAATGAATGTAAGTCAAAGCTAGTCTCTATATAGTAGCCTAGAAGGCAATAGATTTCTCATACTAGCTTTCTGTGTGAGTAAATCCATGTCTCTAGATTTTGATTTCTTATTTTTACATGAGGGAAGCATGAGCAGACTATTTCTGAGATCAGTCCTAGCTCTAAATTTTTCTGATAATAGATGATATTTTATTGTGCCCCCATAAGGCAAACACTGAACTGGATAGTCCATGCACATTATAATCAACACAGAAGTCTTGTTAGAAAGGTAATAGTATAGTGTTTCATATGAGAAAGTTTATGGGACTTCTCCAAAAATCACACAGCTGGTAAGTAGTGGAGGGAAAAAGTACGACCAGATCTAATCTGAAAGCCTTATTCTTTCTGCCACATCAAATTTTCACCCACCAAAAGGAATAAGTGTTGGAAAATTCTCTCATTTTGTTTCTAATCCAGGTATTAAGTAAATATTACATGTCATTTTAATCCAGCATTCACAAAGAAAAAGTGGAGTTCATAAGTGAGAAGTTCTTGGACAAGATCCTTCTGGAAATCTCCCTTAACATTCTTGGAGAAAGTACAAGTTAAATCCTGACACCAGCATGAGGGCTATTTTTAGTTTCTCTAATTTTTAAAAGCCTCTTTCCAGGTTGAAATAGAGAGACTAGAAATGTCCCAAGTAACTATTTGATTCAGAGGACTCATCGAAGTCCAAATATTATATTTCTAGATACTTTATTACCCTTTTATCGTTCCATTTTGTTTGTTTGTTTGGCTTTTTTACTGCAGTGAAAAATGATTAATACAGGAAACCAAATTTATAAAAACAAAAAGAATACATGAAAAAGTCTATTAACAATTTCCAGTCATGGCTGGGGCTGGGTAAAATGAAAATAAACAAAGAATGCTTCCTTTTTGGCTATGCCCTGGAATTTGTTTTGGTTTCAGTACAAGGGAATCATTTCTGTGAAGGAGTGTGGCAAGGACACTGTGAGATCACCTTTCTTTTTCCTGAGCAGAGGCATTGTGAAGGGGTCAGACAGTCCCTGAAGAAACACCTGAAAGAAACTGATTATAAGAAACATGAAATATATTGGCTTCCTCCTCGCTCATCTCCCTGCTACCTCCACCCCCAGCTCCAGGGTCAGGCCAAAAAGGCACTTGAGTTCTGTGGGAGATGTATTCCGTAACAAGAGAACAAGATTGAGCCTTGATAATGCAGGAAAATGAAACTTTGAGAAGGTTAAGCTTGCCATTTCTGGAAGCGGGCATTCCTTCCAGAATACACAGGAAAGGCCTGGGGACGTCTCTCTCTGAATCCTTAACAGAGAAAGTACTTTGCTTTTACCCAGTTAGACTGGCATTACCCTTTTTCCATTCTTTGTACTGATCATAGAGTGAAAGGGAAAAACAAGCAAACAACCCCCTCCCCCACAGACACACACACACAAAATGATCCTTATTTAGCATTGTGGAGATTCCTTTCGAATCGTAACTATACTGAAAAAAATGCCAACCCCGCCTCTTAGAGTAAGAAAATGCTGTCAATGCCTTTCCTACTTACACCACAACCATCTCCTCTCCCACCCCATGTCATAAGTAAAATTGTAAGGATGTATTGATTTGCTAAATTCAGTTCTTGCATTATCTGTATCAAACATCACTGGTTTTCCTCTGAAAACATTTTCCCCCAAAGAGCAAGCTCTTAGACTTACTGAGTTATTCATGGTTTAGAAAAAGAAATTCTTACAATAACTTCTGAAAGTATGTTGCAAAAAAAAAAGACCAAAAAAACAAAACAGCCAAACCTGGAGAAAAGATTAATGTGCACAAGAGAATTAAAGTGAATTAGGAAACTTTACCAAAATTACTTAGCGTGAACATGTACCATTTCAAACTCTTGCCAAGATTTTATATACATCAGGTCCTTACTACTGAGAAGTACTTACTACTGAGAAGTACAAGATGTCATATACATCAGGTCCTTACTTCTCAACTACATGATGGGTTGGGAAATAATGGAAGGCCAAGGAAGATGTCCAGTCACTTCTCTGTTGTGCAGTAAAGACTTTAAATCAAGGGACATGCCTTATAGAGGAGAACTTGTTAATAAGGGCTCAAATGCAAGAATCCTGGGAAGAATTTCTTTTAACTGTGTTCTGTGTAAGAAGTCTAAGCATCAGATGGTACAAATATCTGAAAAATCTATTAAAATCTCAGAAGTCTGTCTAAACATACTGCGGTAGCTCAATGACATGGAAAACTACACAGCAATGAAAAGGAATAAACTATAGGTGAACACACATTGGATAGATTTCAAAGATATTATGCTGAGTGAGAAAGCCAATCTAAAATGTTGTAGATACTGTGTGATTCCATTTATACAACATTCTCAAAGTAACAGTATTATCAAGATGGAGAACAGATCAGTGAATGCCAGGAGTTACGGAAGAGGGATAGAACTATAAAGGAATGCCATAAAGGAAATCCTTTATGATAACAAAGTATTCCTTTATCTTGATTGTGGTAATGGTTATGCAAATCTATACAGTAATAAAATATCATTAAACTATACAGGTATGCAAAAAAATAAACAGAAAGACAAAAATCAAGGCATGTGTAGTAGTCAGAGGTCTCTAGTGACATAGAACTAATAGGAGATTTCTGCAGATATGAGATTTTATAAAAGTGTCTCATGAAACTGTGGGCATGTACAACTACCAATTCCATAGGGCAGACCACAAGCTGGCAACTTCGATGAAGGTTTTCAATGAACTCCCCAGGAGAGGCTAGCTGGCTGAAGTGGAGACAGAGATTCTCTCTTCTGATTTCTCCTTTAAAGCTTTCACCTGATTGTGGAATATACTACCCTTAGTTGACTGCAAATGTATTTAGCCATGGATGTCATCAATGTGCTGATGATTTAAGTCCATGAGATGTCCTCCCAGCAACAGATAGGCCAGTGCATGCTTGACCAGACAACTGGGCACTATCACCTGGTCAAGCTAACACATGAACCTGACCATCACAGCATGCAAAAACTAGTGAAATAAAAGTAAGTTCTTTAGCATAGTTAATTGCATTCTGCCAATGTCAATTTCCTAGTTTTGATAAAATACTATGGTTATGAAAGTTGTAACCATCAGGGGGAGCTGGTTGACAGGTACAGGGATTTCTCTCTATATTCTAAAATTTGCAATCTATCTTGAATTCAAAAGTACTCAAAATAAAAAGCTAAATTATAAGGAGCCATTTCTGAGTACTTGTATTGATCGATTGAGTCATTATTTATTTTTTTGTATGCTGTATAGCGGGGTCACATTTCATTATTTTTCCATGTGAGTATCCCATTATAGCAGCACCATTTGTTGAATTTTTGTTTGTCTGTTTTGCTTGTTTGTTTTTTTTGGAGGGGGAAGTACATGGGCCAGGAATCAAACCTGGGTCTCCTACATGGCAAGAGAGATTTTTACCACTGAACTATCTCCGCACCCCCTACCTATCCTTTTTAAGCGATTTCCTGGCACTCCCTCATTGATTCATTTTAAAAGCATATATATTTTTATATATTTTGCTCATCACCTGTCATGTTGCAAAGTTCTGGGTGCACAGAGGTAAGGCATGATGAATATATAATATAATCACAAGATGGTTATCAAACACAAACTTAAAATAAACAGTATAATATGTGTCCCAGAGTGAAAGTTTCTGCAAGAGCACAGAGGAAGTCGTGAACATACTCTGCCTGGGGGATAAAGGAAAGTTTCATAGAATGTGATTTTTGGTTTGACATTTAAGATTTAGTCATTTTTTTAGGAGGACAAGAGTTGGACCACCCCTTTAAATGGGAGCCATGCATTCTATCTGACTGAGGAAAGTGCCCTCTATTTCTCTTAGGAAACTAATCAGTAGTCTTTTAGAAGCTCAACCTTTTCCTGGTAAGCTGCAATCCCCAGAGAAAGTGTCCCACAGCCCAGAGCAATTGAAACTATGAGAGTGAGAATCCTTTCTTCTTCTACCTTAAGGACCTTTTCACATAATGATCCTAGTTTCCCATCTGGCTAAATAAGGTACTACTTAACGTCTACGCCCCAAAAGGAGAACGTCATGTTAAATATTGGCTGGTGCTAGGTTCATGAGGATCTCATCACCTTACTACTTCACTAGAGGTTCTTAGCAAGAAGATCAGAGATATCAAAGGCACATAAGGAAAAGGATGATAAAAAATATCTCCCTCATGTCTACACATCCATGTGGGTTCGGGAGATTGGACTCATGAAATAATGTCATATTTGTAATCAGACATGAGGTTCATATGACTGTCTTCCCTTTCTCTTTTCCCTCTCACAATAAGGAAACCTGGACAGAGAGAAGCCTAGTCACAATAGAATTAAGGGGATTACAAAAGACAAACGAGGAACTGGAGTGTCATTCTTGGCAGACTCTGTGTGGCCTGCAGTTTTGGCTGTAGTTGGGCCAACTGCCACCCCACATATATAAATAGACAGAACATAAGCAACATATAATGGTATGTTTTGTTTTTAAGCTTTTCATAAAGAAAGAGCAAAGAAGGAAATTAGAAATGGATAGGAAGAAACTAAGATATGTTACATGTGTAGTTTGTGCCAGACACTGTTTGGCTTCATCTCAAACCCTACCTCAGTAGCTACAAGTCCATTTCAAAACTCACAATGACCTTGCCAGTCTACAATTATGCATTAAATTTTTAGATGAAGGAACACATCTTCTCCTTTCAGCATTGCCCATATCGCCATTCTTCATATAGTAGACAGCATGATCGCTCTTAAAAGTAATCTGAATATAACATCCCCCCTACTTAAAACCGTTCAATGACCTCCAAAAGTCCTTGATAAAAAATAAGCTACTAAGCTGAGCTTGCAGAGCCCTGCACGATTTGGTCCTGATTGCTCTCAGATTTTCTTTCTTTCTTCTCCCTTCACCGCAAATAAACATAGAGCCTCCAAATGTAGGAAATGTATATTTTCTCTCAGACTATCTCATGATGCCAAGTTCCCTTCACACGCGCATATCTATCAACCCTGCAGAGCCTCCCCAAATACTCCACTGCCTTCCTGTAACCACCTACTTTGTCTGCTCAATTTATATTCATCCTTCGGGTCTCAGCTCCAAACATGGATTAGGAGCCCTTCTTAGTGTTTTCGGGTTCCAAGTGCATCGCTTTCTTAAATTTAGCCCTGAGTTTTCTGCATGAGTAGAGAAGTTATCTCTTGCCCATTTTGTCCCCAGACCTGGAATAATATTGGTAAACACCCACAAATGACATGCTGAACCAAAGATGATGAGTTGACTCAGGAAGACCAACTCATTCTGATATCACATTGACATCAAAGCATCATAAATACTGCATGATTCTGAGTGATGGTAGTGAGGAAGTGACTGTCAATGCATACACACACACAGCTGCAGCAACAAGAGATTTTAGTGATCAAATATTTTCCACTTCTAAACTGGGAATTCATTCATTCATTCATTCATTCAACACATGTTTATTCACCCTGTTTTATGATCGTATTAAGTTTGCCCCAGGAACCAGAAAAACAAAGATGTATTCCATGGCTTCTAGGTACTCAATGCTTAGTGAAAAACAAAGATGTATTCCATGGCTTCTAGGTACTCAATGCTTAGTGAAAAACATGCTGTCATATCGATCAAGAGCATACAAAGAAGGGATGCTAGAAGCTGAATCATTTATCTTTTACCCTCAAGAAACTCTTTCCTCTAATGCTGATATGTAGAGCATATCCTTTATTTCTGTTCAACAAATAAAAAGCTGATATTAATGTTGTAGTAGATGTCTTCTGCGCAGGTATAATAGATAAATGTATTGGAAAACTACTTTTGTGTTCCTCTAATTGGGGGGTCCTCATATTGTCTACAGTAGCTATTTCACTCTGGGTCATTCTGTGATGAAGGGATGGGAGAATGATAGTGTCAGGAAAATACGTGTCTAGTTTTAGCAGTGCTAATAATTAACCATGTGACCTTGGGCGAGTTATTTCTCTTTTCTTGATCACGGCTATTTTATCTTTATAAACTAAACCATTTAGATCAAGATGATTATGTTGGCCTGGGTTTTAAAAGAAATGAGCTCTGTGTCTGGCTTGATATTCACTGACTGTAAAACTGGTTTTCTCTTGGGTCTCAGTTTCTACAACTCCACAATAAAGAATATTGGAATAAGACAGTGGCTATTAAGCTTGCTTCAAGAACTTGATTTTTATGCAAAATAAAACATATTGGAGTAAATATACATGCATATTTATATGTCTAAATTTATGTATAAAACAAATAGAGACACATTTTTGATGAATCAGTTTGACAGTGTCAAAGCCAAAACACCTGGGCATCTTTTTCCCAATGTTAAGCCCATTTGAAAATACAGATATGAGTATATGTGTGCTTGTGTGCACCTACTCAGGAACACTCATTCAGACTTTAGGGGTGCCAAAGGATTTTTAAATCAATATTTGAATTGATTTTTATATGAAGACTTACAAGGTGTAAAAGCAATCTTTTAAAATTATACTTCAAAAAATGTCATTAATGTTGCCAGATCATGACAAATTAATTTAAAAATGCATTGATTTAATTTTTCAGAAGTAATACATATCCTTGCTTCCTAGATAGCTATTGGGATTATATCTCTTTTTAATTTATTTATGCCAGTTTTGTAAGTATATGTTCATACTTGATTGTTACTTTAATTTGCTTTGACTTAACTACTAGCATGGTAGGTCAACTTTCCATATGTCTGTTGGACTGTTGGACTTGTTCTTCTGTGAATTGTCTCCCATACACAACACACTTTTTCTGTTTAGTGTATAATATAGATGTAGTTTGTCTTTGGTATTGCAAAATAGATTTCCTCCAAAGCATATTTATCTATTTCTTTTCTATGGTATTATAACTCAACAAAAATTCTAATTTCTATATTGTTGAGTAAGTTTTAGCTTCTAGATTTCCACATGTAATGGTTATTCATGTCATTTTTAAAGGAGCCCACAATATTCTATATCACCTGAATCATTTTTCTCTCTCAATCTTTTCCCTGTTTCCTTACTTATTGTCCACACCCACCCTACCCTGTACCCCCAGTAAAGGGAGTTCTGTGACATCAGGAACCTTTCTTTTGATTATTTATGTGCTTCAAGTACCTACAATTATACCTGGCATAAACAGGACTCATTAAGTATGTCCCCAATAAAGAAAAGATGTATTTACTTTCTAGTTTTTAATGTGAGATTTTTGGTTTCCTTTTTTTGTTATCACCATTGTTTTTACATTTAGGTCTTATTCTGCATGGTATGAGAGAGTGGTCCATTTTATTTACTTCCAGAGAGATAGCAGTTGTTCCAACCCCATTTAAGAAATACTCCTTTTCTTTACCCACTGAATTAAAATAGTATCTCTATTATGCTTTAAATTATGATGCCTATTTGGATCTAGCTCTGAATCTTCTCTTCTATTTCACAGATACTTTGGTATATTCCCATGCCAATGTCATACTGATTTGATTCCAGCAGCTGGGGAATATGATCTCAAAACTGCACCCTTTTTTGCACTCCCAATTTGCCCTTACCTTTCATAATTTTTTTCCACTTCTAACATACTTTTCAATTTCAAGCATACAATTTACTCACTGCTTGTGTTAATTGATTGTATTTTTTCACCCTCTCTAGAATGTGAGCATAATAAGGGCAAAGGTTTTATTTGTTTTGTTCACTTGTACTTACATCCCCATGTGCCAACAAGAGGGCCATATACATGGCTAATGACCAATAATTCTTTGTAAAAAGAAAGAATGAATGCCAATTTCTAGAAATGCTTAGCTAGATAAAAGAAGAAATATTGTTAAATGTGTCTTTCCTCCATCAACCTTACCAAAATAATTAATTGATTCTAATATATTATGTTAAAGTGGTTATTTTGGTTCTTTAGTGAAGCAGTTAACTCACCACTTAAAAGGCAATTTTAATCTCTTCTTCCCATGTGTTTATATCAGTTTTATTTTCATTTTTGTCTTACTTATTTGTGGCAACCTCCATATATTGTTGACTAATAATGAAGATGATGGATGTCCCTGCATACACAGTGTCTAGGCCAGTCCTTGTCACCTGGTTAGTATTATATAAATCTCTGTTGAATGAAATTTGCTGAAGAAAACCAATCATGCTGTAACGCTAAATTAAAAGTAAGAAGTACTGACATGTTGGGGTGGAAGAAGTCAGTCAAGAAAGAGTACATCCTACGTAATTCCATTTTTATGAATTCAAGATAAAAATTAATATATGGCGATAGGCATCTAATCAGTGGTTTCCTCTAGATAAAGTGTTGAAGGAAAAGGGTCAGGAGGGATACTTCTTGGTGTCACAAATGGCCTTGATCTAGTTACAAGGACACACAAGTACATACATATCTAAGTCTTTTGCATCTACTTGGCCTATTAAAACTCAATAAAAAGTAAGCCATAAAATAGTACACAGAACGATTCATTACCCATGAATATGTATGTGGATATTTCCATAATTTGGAAAACATGCAAACATATTAAAGGTGTCTATTCCAGTTTACTAGGATCATGGGTGGTTTCTTCTTTACATGCTTATACATTTTATAATTTTCTGTTCTGATTATGCGTATTTTAATAATTAAAGCCAAGGATTTTTAAATTATCTTTGTTTCCCCAATACCTTTGGAACTTCAAATAGAGTTTTTACTCTATAAAAATGAGTACAATCCAAACATAACCAGCAAAAGAGTGGCAATTGTGAGTTGAAGTTTTTTAAATAAGGTCAATATTCCAGCTCACTCCATATGTTTTGTTTTGGGTAAATGTCTAACTTCTTACCCATAGTATTCCCAGTGCCTAGAATATTTCCTGACACATGGTAAGGTGACACATGCTTGTTGAACGAGTGAATGAATCTGGAGTACACTAAAATTCTCACAATGGGCTTAAGTATCATTTGGAAGCAGACATCCAGGGTCCTCTCTCTGTGATGCATTCACATCTGCCAAGGCCGTGAATGAGTAATGAAGAATAGCCCTCTTAATTTTCATTAGCAAGTCATGCAGCATAGGAGAAGAAAAAAAAAAGGATGAACTTTAAAGTCAGGCAGATTCATTTGTAATCCTGGTTTTCTCACACTCACTTTTGGTGGTTTGCCTGCCTGTTCAAATATTTGGAACCCAATTTTATTCATCAGCAGTGCAGAAATATTTCTAAAATTGAAGTAGATAATAGTAGTTAACCTCTACTAACATTCACTATGTGTTATCTTCTGTGATAAGACATTGCATTTGATACATTGCTTTTATGTAAAGTATGTGTATTACCCTAGATCTCAGTAAATGCAGATTTCTTCTTTATGGCAATGCAATTCTTAAGACCATTCTAATTGGTTCTCTGTGTATTTTCTATTACCTCATGTTTTTTTTCCCCCTTTGACTTTGTAAATTTTATATCATACTTTTTTTTATTCTTTCCCTGAAGACCACAAATTCATAAAAGAAGTAACCATACATCTCCTGAGTTCTAGCAAGTTCTATTCAGTTCAGTGAATTACCAAATTTCAATGTGGCCTTTGGTGACATATAGTCTTTTCTAGAATAAATGCTGTATTTTCTCTGATCAAGGGTCATTTTATGCCTTTCTGATATGGTGAGTAAAATAGAATTATTCCCTTCTGAGGATGCAATGCCATTGTTTTGACAATTCTCTATCTTCTACTCCTAGACACTTATTCTGCCCTCTGGTATAGTACAGTCCTCTGAAAAGCTTGAGGAGGCCAAATATCAAAATTCCCATGAATTAATCCTAAAGATAACCAGTAGGGTAACAGTAGCACTATTCCATAAATTTAGAATTTCAAAGAGAGTGGCATATTATGAGGTTTAGGATTATATGACTCAGAGAGGGATAATGGGAGTGAAATTTGGAGTAGGTGAAAATGGGGTATAAGAATGGTTGACTGAAGGAGGGCAGAAGGATTCTGGGCTTCCAGAGACTTAGCTAAGGGTGTGGGGAAGCAAAATTTGCAGAAAAGATGCAATGAAGCAACACTGACCAATGTGTCTCCCTGAAACTCAGGATTGGGAAGGATCACTGGTTGAGTAGATGGGTGTGGGGTCATAATTTAACTCAACTCACATCAACATTGTTGTAGCAAATGGTAACTGATGTCCCTTTAGTTCCACCTAAATTCACCCACAGGAAAGGGACTGATATCTGTGGACTACCTGCTATGCATCAGGCTGTGTACTGCAAACTTATAGGAGTTATTCCATTTACTATTCAGACCAACCTCTAAATTAGGGATTAGCAATCTTTCTGCAGGTGGGAATGCTGAGGTTAGGGAATATAAGGTGAATAAAGGGAAAGGGGAAGGCATAAAAGCTTCCCTTATCTGGAACAAAAATGAGAAAAAGGCATTTAGATTTAAAAAAGAACAGTGAGACTTCTCTCTCCACTCACTCCCCCACTTTTTTTAATGTCCCCAAAAGGCTGAGATTAGGAATCCTCCCACAGCCCATCTCTCCTGAGAACTTTCATAGCGCTGCTTCTGATTAAACTAACAGATTAGACCCAATGGCATAAGACACGGTTTCTTTCCTTCGAGAAAGAACAAATAAGAATGAAGTGTTAGATTGCAAAGCTAATTATACATTCTGTTCAAGTGTCAACCATCTGTTGCAATTGTTAAAAATGCAGACATAAGTCAACTGTTGGGTGAGATGTTTACTGTTGTGAACACACAGAGAGTTTATGACACCAGTGAAAAGTCACCGCTCTTCACGTGCCTGGAGACTGCAGTGGGCCTCAAGTGATACAGTGGGAAGCCTCCCCCTGCCTGTGAAACAGTAAGCAGTAGTCATATTATGTATTGTACAATTATTAATACAATAAGTATTAGTCATAGAGATTCTTTCAGAACAGAAAGGACCCTTAGACATAATATGATCAATATCCTCAATTTACAGGTGGAAACACTGAGGTACAGTGAGGACAAATCACTGCTTTTCATAGTTCTTCTATTTTAACACCCAGTTTCACCAAAACTTTGTGTTTATACATGGGGCCTTCCCTGCGGTGTATTGAATCCCAGAGGTCAGGGGTAGAACACTATTGTTTCTTGATACTCTATGCATAGACTATTATACCCAACACACACAGTGTCTAGGAAGTGTATTGAAAATACAGTCAGCCATAGTGTGGGTGAAGATTTTCTAGATGAGACCAGGAGGCATAGAGAGGTTGGCACATCCCAGCTCCTGAGTCAGGTCTTATTTGCCTTACCAACTTCCTCATTGAAAAAGCAGCAGGTTCTGCCACCTGTGACTTCCAATGATTCTCTTCAATGAGAACCACTGGAATTAGACTGCAAGTTGGTGTCAATTTACGAGTCTATTGAAACCCATTCAAAAAGAGCATACCCAAACAAGAAAACCATTTTCTTTTGACATGGATCACTCTATTTCCGAAGAAATGAAGTACTTTTGATGAAAGTGATGTTTGACCTTTTGTGCTGTTGATGAACCTAGTGTCTAGAAAAATCAAGAGAAGAATATTAGAGGGGTCTTAGGTAGGGCTGCCTCAATCCAGTCTCACCGTTTATCTACAATCATGGTATGGAGTTGGGGGTCATGCTCTTACGTCCCTCATTTTGGTTCATCATCCAGGGATGGGGTTTCACTATCAGCCTATCACATGGATAAAATTAGTTCCCTTTGAGTGATTCAAAGTTGGCCTTTTTGTAATTCAATCAATTGTTTCTAGTTTTGCTATCATAAGCAAAACATCCTTGGACAACTTTCTCATCTCCATATTGGCCTTCAATGTTGAGAAGAAATTTGATCTTCTCTTTTCTAATATAAAAACGGTAACATCACTTCACTTGTTCTTCATAAGAATTATTATCCAGATATGAGACCGTTTCCTCTGGAACAATTCTAGTTGTGAGTGTTACTATTAAAACAAAATAACCAGGGTCAGATAATGGAGTTTTAGAGAACATTTAATGGTGATAATTACACTACTTCATCACCTGCCTTCCTATTCATGTGCAAACCACAGGAGGATAAGGACTGATTTCAGATTAATTAATGTGCCAGGTCATTGTTAATGATCTTAACTCAGGACTTCAGTGGGATGTTGAGCTTTCCTTCCATCATTTTCCATTCCTTCTAAATCTAAGCCTTGGGCCTTGGGGTCTGGGTGTACATAGGAACCCTAGCTAGCCTTTTCCAGCCATGTGTATGGACTTTTGCAGCCATCTTCATGCCTTTGCAAGGATAAGAATGGAATACGCAGTGAAATTCATCCACATTTCAGTCCATGTCTGATTAATGAAGTTCAGTAAACACACATTCTCATAGTACTCCAAAATTAGATTAGTCATTTTTCCTCCCAAGAGGAGGGTCCACTTGGTACATGCAGGAAGACTTAAGGTATTTCAAAATATTCTTTCCTTTTGTGGGTTGGGGTTGGTGATCTCTAGGAACTGTTAAACTAAAAATATAGCCTAGGGTTTTGTGATGGTTAGATTCTGGTGTCAACTTGGCCAAGGGATTATGCCCAATTGTCTGGTCAGGCAAGCACTAGCCCGACCATTGCTGCAAGGATAGTTTGTGGCTGGTTAATAAACTGGAAGGCTGGTGTATTAAATCATCAGTCAGTTGATTGTATCTGTGGCTGATTACTTCTGAAATAAACTAAGATGGGTCTCTCACATTGAGATAAACCAATCAGTTGAAGGTTTTAAGGAAGAAGAGACTCTTTCACAGTTTCTTCAGCCAGCAAGTCTTTTCTATGGAGTTCATCGAGAACTTTCATCAGAGCTGCCAGCTTTACAACCTGCCCTGTGAAATTTGGAGTCTTCCATTCCCATGGTCACATGAGACACCTTTATAAATCTCATTTTTGCAGATCTCTCCTGTTGGTTCTGTTTCTCTGGAGAACTCTGACTAACACAGGGGAAAAAAATGAAAGCAAATTATTGCAAGGAAAGTCATTGATTTTCTTCCCATTGTACTTAGTTCCAATATCTGAGCTGCTGCATCAAAATTGTGGCCACAAATGCCTCAACCTCATGACTATTTTTATTCAGTGACTTACTGTTCTTACGAGCACCACATCTACCTCGGGATATTTCCTCACACAAATGCAACTCAAATGACTACCTCACCCCCTTGCTCATAGAATGTTGTCATAAGTCATTTCCATTTTAATATCTGGAAGAATAAAACTGTCAATGTGCCTCATATATTTATTATGCATTTACTTGTACACTGCCTTACTTCTATCAAAAGATTTAAGGTATACTATTACAAAAAGATATACAATAAAATAATAAACAAGAGTAAGAAAATAGGACTAAGGGGGAATATTTCTGAGAATAGAAATTCAAAATCACAGAAAGAAATGAAGCCAAGTGTTCTGGCCATAAGGGGCTACGTTATGGCTGCTTTTTAACCTCTTATTGAGTCCTGATTTTCTTAGAAACAAAACAAAACAAGTTATATAGTTCTTGTCATAGAGAGGAAAACTATAATTGTTTCCTCTTGGGTATTTTCATCTATATCTTTATTATTATAAATATGCAGTGTCTTGGCTTTACTTTAGGCTCTCTTTACTAGAGTTAAGATGTAATGTGATAGCTGATCTTAAAAGGAGTAGTTTGTGTTCAAAGAAAAATACATGATATGACAAATACAAGATATGAGAAGTGAATGGGGATTGTAGAATCTATGCGGCTCAAAATCTCCCAATTCTCTCAACAACAGCTCTTGTTGTCAGAAAGGTATTGCATCACAAAAGGGAGAAGTCAAAAAAAACACCGTCATGACAATATCCAGAGGAGTGTGACAGTTGTGCCTCTAACTGTAATATTTAGAACAATACGACCTCATGTTTAGAATTTCCTCTGCTACAAATAGAAATTTAAGGAGCTCCAGGTGAGAAATGCCTGCACCCATTTTGATCTTCTTCCTCAGTTCTAGCAACTGAGGTCCAACTTTTCCTTGTTCTCTGACCAATAACTGGATCGTTGCCTTAGAACAATGCCTAATAGCCACTCCCCCTTATTAGATAATCTATTATCTAGTTTTCACCAAACTTTTCAAGCACTACATTCCTTACCCAGAGCCCCAGTTGCTGTGGCTAGCAATCTGTCCTGACCAATGCTCTCAGGCTCCTGATGCAAGGGCAACCATTGCAATTTAGCTGCTGCATAGTTCTGATACTGACACCTTGTCTTTTTGACCTGGCACCAGTCACCTCTCTCTGAGACATTCCCGGAACAGTGTGGTCCCACTCTTAACTGATTAAATTACATTAATGTTGTGCCGGTTTGAAAGGATTATGCACCCTAGAAAAGCATGTTTTAATCTCGGTCCATCATGTGGAGGCAGTCATTTTTTTTAACCCCTATTCAGGACTATAAATTAGAGCTTGATTAGATTATTTCCACAGAGATGTGCCTCATCCAATTTTGGGTATTAACCCTAGATTAGAGGTTAATGTGACTCCACCCATTCCAGGTGGGTCTTGTTTACTTTACTGGAATCCTTTAAAAGAGGATTTTTTGGAAAAAAAATTTTTGGAAAGAGCTTGAAAATGACAACAGAGCCACGAGAACCACAGAGCCCACACAGCCAGAGACCTTTGGAGATGGAGAAGGAATATGCCCCTTGGGGAGCTTCATTAAACAAGAAGCCTGGGAGGAAAGCTAGCAGATGTCACCATGTTCGCCATATGCCTTTTCAGTTGAGGGAGAAAGCCTGAACTTCATCGGCCTTTCTTGAGTGAAGATAACTTTTTATTGGTGCCTCAATTTGGACATTTTTATGGACTTGCTTTAATTTGGACATTTCCACAGCCTTAGAACTGTAAACTAGCAACTTATTAAATGCCCCTTTTTAAAAGCCATTCCATTTTTGATATATTGCATTCCAGTAGGAAGCAAACCAGAACAAAAGCCAACCCAGTTCAGGTTTTAGTAATGACAAGTCTTTATCACTGAATAACTGACTTTTTATTTTAGTCAATCATTAGAATTTTGACTTTTAAACATGATTCTTACTATATATAGGTATTTTCTCCCTGAGCTTATTTCATGGAAGCAAGGATGTTTTGGGAAGTTCTTTTCCTTTTACCCTCTTTCCAATCAACACCATATTTATCTTCCCAATGAAACTTTAGACTCATGGGATTCATCCCAACACATTTTTATTGAGAGCCTGGTCTCCTTTGTGCAGCTCTCTTCCCAAGTTATTTTCATATGCTTTATGCCATTTAATCTCGAAAAGAGGCCTTGAGAAGTTGGTATTACAGTATCTCTGTTTTACAAATGATAAAAGTGGAACTCAGTAGGCTTATGACATTTGCCCCTGGTCACTGAATTGGTCAGTGGTAGAGATGGCATTCAAAGTTACCCTGCCTTCTCTGTTAAGGGCTAAAGATCAGTAAATATTTTGATGTAGTATTTTTGTTTTAAAGTCATATCGCTTCACATAAATTCAAGCCAAAATCTTTAAAATTAGTAGGTATCTTATCATTTTAATGTTAAAATCCCAAATCGTCTGGCTAAAACGTATTGCACATTAAGGGTCAAGCTCCTTGTATTTCATATATTGAATACATGTTCATTTATGGAGAGTACAGAAGTCACAGAGAATAATCCTAAGTAGAACATTTTACAATTTGGATTTGAAGATTTGATGTTGGATTTTATTTCTAACTCCAGTTTCTGCCCGATAGCTCTGTACCCTGCTCTGGGCTAGGCACCCACGAGGGAAAGGTCATTGACACATTCCCTCCTACAATAAAAAGCTGAGTGATGCATGTTTCTAAGGTGTGGACCCTCACTTCTGGCAAGCCTGGCCCCATCCAGAGTACTGGAACTCTGTCTCAGTCTCCACGCCCAGGGTGCCAATTTTTCCTTTACTGGGGACCTCCATCCTGAAGTCTTTCAAATTAAATTTTGTGTGTCTGGGTATTGCCTAATGTTCACAAGCATATCACTTCAAAAATGTGTACTTTCTGCCATTGTTGAAGTCTTGCTCTGAAGAGATGGGATTTCATGTTTAACTGATTTTGTGGATCACTCCATAAAAGGTATGGTTCAGTAATCACACAAGACCCTGGAGGTAGGTGAAGTGGGAGATAGAGGAAGAATATTTCCTATCCTCAGCAACATTCCATCTTCCCCACAGAAAGAGATATGCCCCATAAACAAAATATACCCAATCCAACCAACCATTATCTAGATCTCAGAACTTCCCATTCTCTTTCTCATCTTGTATATGTTGCCCCACTTTCCTTTTATATATTCAAACACTCTGTTTTCTTTCTTTGAACTCATAACTTATTTATCTCTTCCACTTTCTTTACATTTTTTATTGTTAAGAAATAAAAATTGTAAAATGTAACATATATACCAAGCAGTAAAAGAAAAAAAGCAATAATTTTTAGGGCACATTCAACAAGTAGTTAGGGAACAGTCTGAATCAGCCTCCCTAGGCAGCTCACCTCGACAGCCCAGACTACTGGAGCTCAGAACAGAAATGAGGCCTTGTAATTCTTGATGGCTTAGTGTAGAGTCAGGATACATCTTAGACTATGGTGGGCTGATATTTAAAACTTATTGGCAGATACCCTTGAGTATCTGAAGGGGAAAAAAGTAAATATACATATATTAAGTATTTTAATACATATAAGTATTAAACTCTCCCATCTGGGAAACGCCGGGCCCACCCAACCTATGGAAACTCCCAAGAAAATAGGCTAAGCCTGAGATTTTAAAGTTTACTCTTATGAAACTTATTACCATAGGGGAGAAGCTAAGACTACTCACAACAAGGCATAAAAATTGCTTCCTGGAAGCCTCCTCATTGCTCAGATGTGGCCAATTCAGCAAGGAACACTGTTGCCCTCTCCTGTATGTGAGGTAAAAATCTCCCTGACAATGTGGGGCATGACTCCCAGGTGTGAGTCTGGCCATGGCACTGTAAGAGCAACAAAGCCTTCCTGACCCAAAGGGGAGAAAGACATGTAATGAAATAAGGCACCGGTGGCCAAGAGAGTCCGCATGGAGTCGAGAAGCTGTTCTGGCGGCTGCTCTATGCAAGCTTCAGTGTGAGCTAATCATCATGGTTTTCTAATCTCTTCTACTTTAAAAGCAATTACCACCACCAAAAAAAAGTTTTCTTTTAATTTTGAATCCTAGCGGCTTCTGCCTGATCTCTTCCCTTTGTTATCTGCCTACTTGCAAAAAGCTTGGCTGAAAACTTGAAATTTCTATATTCTTTCATATGAACTGCTCTCTGTCTAGCTTGACCAATTGTGGCTTCCATAACACCACTTTTTGAATTTTTTTCATGAGAAAAATTGTAGGTTTACAAAAACTCATGCATATAATACAGAGTTTCCATATACTACCCTATTATTAACACCTTGCATTAATGTAGCTTCTTTGTTACAATTCATGAAAGTACATTTTTTTAATTGTACTACTCACTATAGTCTTCTGCTTACAGTAGGGTTCACTGTCTGTGTTGAACAGCCCTAATTAAAAAAAAATGTTCAAGTAACATATATACAACTTACATTTCCCCTTTTAGCCACATCCCAATACATAACTCAGTGCATTATTTTTCTTGTTCATTTCTGAAATGAGCAGAGAATTTCATGGACTCCATAAACAAAAACCCGCATTTGACTTTGATTTAGAGAGTTACCAATCACGTCATCTTAGATGGTTTCCTATAGTCCCTAAACCTCAGAGTTTTGTTTTATTTTGATTTTCATCTGTTAAGTGAGTACAATAATATCTGCCATAGCACTTTAAAAATTAATTGATGCAGCGTTTAGGAAAAGCTTAGCACTGATTGTAGTGAATGTATGATATAGTTACCTGCTATTAATAATATTTTGTTGTTACTGTTTTTGTTATTGCTCTTCATTCTCCGTATTTTTCTGAACTCTCCTTTCTTCTTTTGACATCTTACTTGAATTTAGAATTCACTTTAGTTTATTTTTTATTCTTTTTACTGTATACGACACCCTAAGTTATGTTTAAATAACATAAATTTTCTGAAACCCTCAAACTATGCTTTTAGCTCCATTTTATATTTTAAATTCTAACAATATTCTGGATAGCTCCCATTGTTCACAACACAGGCAGCATCAAAACAAATGTACAAACAACCACCAACAGCAAATGAATAACAATACCAATAATAATAATGACAACCATTCCTTTACCAAGCCAACTAAGACAAGAATCCTGGAAGCATCTTAGACCCTTTCTTTGGCCTACAACTCTTGAATGCCATCACTTACCTGTAAATATTAATTAATAAGTCCTATATATTTTATTAAATTAGTCTCTTTTTTGCTACCTTAATTTCTGCAGCCTGAGTACTTATTCTCATTTAGATTAGCACAAAAGATTTAACCATCTTGTTTCTGAAAGATGTCACTCATCCCTACCCTTCTTCATCCACCCCATTTATCAGAGTGCCCATTTTCAAGCCAAAAAGAAAAGCAAACGAATAGTAAATGAATGAATAAATAAGATCATGGATCTATCCTCCCCAAAACTCTTCCATTGTCATTTCCTGCAGGTTACATTCCTAGCTGCTTGCCTTGTCTTAGAGGATTATGTTCTGACTCCTACATGCTGTTAAAAGAGACAGCATGGCATAATGGATAAAGGTTTATAATGTACCTTCACCTCTTACTTCTTGTCACATTGGGCATCTATGATGGACAACTTCTGTTTGCCCCTCCAGAATGGCACCCCATCCTTTCCACCTCTCTGTGCTTTGGAAGCTGATATGTCTGGACATTATCATTGAGCTCCCCTACTCTCTGAATCTACATGCATTTGGTCACTGAGAGGCACCAGAAGAAGCTCTACAAAGCAGGAGAGAGTATTACCAGGACATTTATCCCCTTTGTTCCCTCTCTGCTGGATGGCTAGAAGTTAATGGTGACTCTTTACCAAAGACAATAGCTCCTTACAGAGGGACCTCTCAAGTTTTCTTTCTCTGGGGTTTGAAAACTGCCTTCTCTTTTTGTCCTCTCAGGTGTAAAGGTAATAACAGCTTCTCCTCTGTTCCCAGCCAAGGGCACTTAATCATTCCTTGTAGTTCATCCTGAACCAGCAATTCTCAAACATCATTGTGCATCAGAATCACCCGGAGGGCTAGTGAGAACACAGACTGCTGTGCCCCAACCTCAGGGCTTCAGATCCAGTAAGTCTAAGTTAGAGCCTTAGAATTTGCAATTCTGACACATTCCTAGGAGCTGTTATGACACTGGTCTAGGGACCACACTTTGAGAACCACTAGTTGAAATTTAATATTAGGTTTAAACTAATAAATAGTCCCTTTATTAAACTTTCCTCCATTACCCAATTTGAGTATTTTGTGGTCGCTTAAATCCTCTGAAATTCAGCTTTCTTATTTGTAAAATAAGGAGAACAGTATAATTGTTCCAATCTCCCAGGTTGCTGAAAAGATTCGAGTCTAAGTGTACCATATGCGTCATGTAGCGAGCGCTCAATGTGTGCCACCAGCCACTGTTATTAAGTTTCATGTCTCATCTCCCCTGGATTCCTATGGATAGCATGTATTCCAGCCAAATCAAAGGAGTGAAAGTTTTCCTAAAACAAACTCTTTCACATTTCTGTGGATATCTTGGTCAGTGTCGATGCTTTGTTCTGAGATACTGCCTGGAAATTTTTCAACCTTTTATACTTGCAATTAATTGCACCAAGTCTCCATTCAAGACTCCAGCGCAATCTTGGAAGGGCTACTTTCACTTTCCCTTTCTGTTCTAGCTCTTTTCACACTTCATTATTTACATGTCTGTCTTGTTCACTAGACTATAACCCTATTGTAGGTAGACATAGTGTTTTGTCCATATTGGTAGCCACGGCTTTTTGAGTCATACCTGGCTCAGAGGATATACTCAATAAATTTGAGTAAAATAATGGCTAGGTTTTGTTTCTTAAATAGTGACAACATTGCTCAGTTATGCCTGTGACACTCAAATAAATAGAAACCCAACCCCCCAATCCTGGGCACTGTTACAGTTATAGTGATATTGTATACGTTAACTGTAACTATTTCTCATTATCTGAATAAGACATAGCTCAAGGTAGCAGATGGTTTGAGAAAGCATATAACAAACATGAGTAACACAAAACCTGCCATTCAGTATCACTAATCACACCACAGATTTTGGACAGTCGCGTCTCCTCCACTTGTTAATAAAACTATTGTGTAACATATGTTCTGGGAAAAGTGGAAATTGACAAAAGTTAACAAAACTTAAGCTCTGCCATGTGCTTTAAGATATTTGCTGTCTTTTGGAATGTTTGCTATAAATTTCATGAGGTTCTTTGAAAACTTTCCATTTAAGCAGACTATCCTAGAATCTGCAATTTTTCTATCACTTGCTTACGAAGCAACCTGCACTTTTTCTGAAACTCTGTTATTCAATTTACTCAGGCATTTCACATTGTAAAGCTAAGATGGTTTGCACGGGTTTGGAGTTCTTTTGTATAGAAGTGACAGGTTTGCAAAGCAAATATTTTGAAGCCATTATGTATAAACATTGTTTTACGGTTTTGCTAAAAGGATCATTTTGACTTGTAAAAATTTCATAGTTTTGTATGTTTAGAACTTAAGTCTTCAAATAGATACATCAAAAGAATCAGCAAAATTTTTTATCCTATGCAGCAAGTTATATAATATAATATATTTGAAATAAAAGCAGCCTGGCCCATTTTTGAACCAGAAAACATGGAATCAAGTCAGTTTCACTAATCCACTGGAAGACATAACTATGTAATTTTGCCTTATTCAATTTCCTACCTTGGCCAAATCCCCATTTGTTATGCCAGACAAAACAATGGATTTCAAATAACATTTCATTTTAAAGATTTATAAAAGTGAAAAATAAGGATATGACAAGCATTAGATAACATGTAAGAATTTCAATTCAGAGACATTTGACTCATAGAAATAGGCGTTTGATTATAATCAAAACAGTAATTTTTGAGTATCCTAATCAAATTTTGCCAAATTCAGCCCACATAACTGAGCACCAATGAAAATCTCTCTGTAAAATAACAGCACTGATTCATCAGTTAAACATTTATTTGGTACTCTTTATTTTACAGGCATTGTAGCTGGTTCTGGAGACAAAATGCAGAATGTTAGACTTGCCCCTTTGGGCCACCAAATAAAGCACTGCTGAGTTGGGGAGACACGCCGTTGGAGAAGTGGTTGTAGCCCAGTGAGGCATGGAGTATAGTAGTGATATGAACTGAGTGTTATGGGAACTTAGAGGATGAAGGGATGGGTTGGGAGAGCTTCAGAGTGATTCCTCAATGCAGTTGAGAAGGACAATGGGAGATTACTGGGTGGATATAATATCATGGACTTTCAGGCAAAGGAAACCATTCTAAACAGCATGCCAAACACAGAGAAATAAAAGTCCCTGGTCATTGAGACATCAGATTATAAACTCCATGAGAAACAGGTCATTGTCTTCTAGTGCCTAACAGAGTGTCTAGTATATTATTTATTGTACAAGAAATACTATATGGAAAGTAAGTAGATGACAGAGCTACAGCTCTTGTGCAGGTCATAGTTAGATTTGAAACTGTAAAGATTTCATTGGGTCAGGAGGTTGAGAGAGCACAAAAATCATGAATTGGGATTTTATTCTGCAGGATATAGTAAGCCATTAAAGGCTAAATATTTAATCACAACTGAAGCTTGAACCAATTTCTTCTTTCAACAAATATTTATTAAGCATCTATTATATTCAGGGCTAATACAATGAAGAACAAGTAAACTTTGACTCTGGTCCTCATTAAACTTTTATTGCAATAGGTATCCTATTAATAAAAGTAGATAAAACAAAAGAAATAGCCCAATTATAATTCATAATCAGTGTTGTGGTGCAGGAGGTCAGCAAAATATCCTCATGGGCTAAATCCTACCATCCACCTGTTTTTATTAAAAAAAAGTGATATTTTACACAGCCAAATTTTTTGTTTATGTATTTTCTATGGCTGCTTTCAGGCTACAGTGGTAGAGTTGAGTGTGTGCAACGAGACTTTATGGCCTGCAAATCTGAAAATATTTACTATCTTGCCCTTTGCAGAAAATATTTGCTGGCTACTGCCATAAAGGAAACAAGTGAGGAACTTGAAAATAGTTAAGATAGGAAATTTTGAGTTGCATTCACTTTATTACAACAAAAACTTTAAGGAAAAACAAAAAAAGAATGGAGGGTAGGCCATTCCAGATAGAATACCAGGTACAACCTTATTAAGTAGGTGACATTTACCTGAGGCATGAAGGATGAGAAATAAGCCAAGTGAAGAGGGACAAGGGTGCCCCAGAATAGACAATAATGTGAGCAAAGGTAGAGATTGGAAAGAATAGGGAATGGAGAATTTTCAAAGTCCTCAGGGAAGCCCAGTGTAGCTGGAGGGAGTGTTCATGGGGATGGGAATGAGGTTTTGTTATAAGGTGATTGTTCTAGTTTGCTAGCTACCAGAATGCACTATACCAGAAACAGAATGGCTTTTAAAAGGGGGAATTTAATAAATTGCAGTTTACAGTTCTAAGGCTGAGAAAATGTCCCAATTAAAACAAATCTATAGAAATGTTCAATCTAAGGCATCCAGGGAAAGATACCTTGGTTCAAGAAGGCAAATGAAGTTCAGGGTTTCTCTCAAGTGGAAGGGCACATGATGAACACAGTTGGAGTTTCTCTCTCATCTGGAAAGGCACATGGTGAAGACGGTCGGGGTTTCTCTCTCACCTGGAAGGGCACATGGCAAACACAGCATCATCTACTAGCTTCTTCTCTGGGCTTCCTGCTTCATGAAGCTCTCCAGGAAGCATTTTCCTTCTTCATCTCCAAAGCGCTGGCTGATGGACTCTCTGCTTCGTGGTGCTGCAGCATTCTCTGCTCTCTCTGAATCTCTCATTCTCCAAAATGTTTCCTCTTTTATAGGACTCCAGTAAACCAGTCAAGACCCACCCAAATGGGTGGAGACACATCTCCCCTAATCCAGCTGAACAACCACTCTTGATTGGGAAGCATCTCCAGGGAGATGATCTAATTACAGATTCAAACATACAGTATTGAATAGAGATTATTCTGCCATTTTATGAAATGGGATTTTGATTAAAACATGGCTTTTCTAGGGGACATACTTCCTTTCAAACCAGCGCAGTGATGTTGGAGATCAAGACAAGAAATTTGTCTGTCTCTATATCTATCTATCTGTCAATCTATTAATTATTTTAGGATTTATAAGGAAATATTATGAGATGTATAGGAATTGGCTCATGCAACTGTGGGGATGGGCAAGTCTGAATTAACTATCGCAGGCCACAAGCTGGGAACTTCTACAAAGATTTTCTTTTTTTTTTCATGTAAGCTTTCAATGAATCCCCCAGGAAAATCTGGCTGGCTGAATTGGCAGACTGGCAGTATTCCCATTTATACAAATTTTGCAAAGAACTTGTCAGTTTGAGTGCAGCTCACAAGGGTCCAAGCCATGAGACAACAGAACCTTCCACAGATCCTTCCTGCATAACTACATTTCCGATTCTGATTTTCTCTGAAATGACTAGTTAGCTAATCATCTATCATCTGCCATCTATTTACCCCAACCTCCATGGGATGAAATAATTTCATTAAAGACAACTCACGCAGGCCTTAGTCTATCAATAAACACCTTTAAGATTCTGACAAATTAAGAAAGTTGTTAATGGAAATAATGAATATGCTGATACCAGAGAGAGACTTTTCTCCAACCATGGCAATAAAACTGGCAAGAAGAAGGTTATTTGGGAGGCAAAGCCAATTAAATCTGCATTTATGCTGGTTTTGCAGCAATTTCAAAGTGATTTTTTTTTTCTTTTGAATGGCAGAGCTGGCAATATGCTAATATATTCAATGTACCATGTACCACATAAAGACCAGAAAATATTGCTAGAAATGATGATGATTTTCTAAACTAGTTGAAAAGGGGAGGGTTATTTTAGCCCAAATGTTTTCCACTATATCAAGTTATTTGCTTGAATTATTTGTGTGTGTATTTCAATTTTTAAACTGGGAGCATCAGAGACACTTAATGCCAGTGAGAAGTTAAGGACCTTGTAGGTCATTCAAGGAGAATGTTAACAAGGGCAAGCGGTGGTGGCCGGGGAAACATTTCCAATCTACTTCGCAAGTCACAGGTGCTCTGCTGTCAGGCGGACCTAGATTTAAAGATAGATTTGACTACTTATCAATTGCATGAAATGAGGCACTTATCACCCCTGCCCTGAGCCTCAGTTTCCATGTCTCTAACCTGGAGATGGTACATTCTGAATTAGTGCTTTGTTGTAAGATCTAGTAATGTGTCTAAAGAATGGAATAAATAATAAGTATATAATAAATTATAGCTGCTATTGTTGTGGTTATTATTACTATTATTTTACTCCAGAAAGTTTCAGTGAGCTGAAGGGCACACAAACTTAACACTGGAGCTTCTAAAATGTACAAAGCACCTTGGTTATTCTAATGTTTAAAGAAGACAGAAATCCCATGTACTTTAAAATCCATAGGGAGAATGTTTCATAAATATCCTTGAGTGCTTGTTAAAATATAGTTTCCCTAACCCACTGTATCATAATCTCTAAGGAAAGGGCTAAAATAGGGCTGCCTGTTAAATGAATACCTCAGGTGCCACTAATCATTTGGAAAGTTGAGTAATAGGTTATGCAGAGAAACATATATAATGCAAGATAGAATGCATCACTGCTTTGAGAGAGATACAGATAAAATGCATTCGGAACTCAGAGGTGGGAGAAGGCTTCCTAAATGAGGTTCTCATGTTGGAACTGGGAAAGCACTTGAGCCTGTCCTTTTGGTTCATCATAAAGATGCAGTTTTATCACTGTAATTTCAGTCAAATAAAGAGGGGGAAGAAAGTATTTAATGGCAATTGCCTCCCCAATACTTAAGGATAATATTTGAATAATTTTTTTGCTACTTTAATTCTGTTCATTTAATTGTTATACATGTCACTAGAATGATAAGAGGAAAAGGACAATTAGTGCATGCCATGAAAACATAGTGAGTACAAACAATGAAAAACATAGTATTTATAATGAGGTTAAACGTTAAAAAATAAATTTAACTAAGATATGAGTATCGAATCTAAATGAGAAAGTGTTTATTTTCAAAGAAGCTCCTGTTAAGATTTATAGTTGGGAAACCAAGTTCCTCCATTGGCTAGAAATCAAGAAATTTTAGGCATGTATGCTCTGTTGGAAACAGGGGTATGTTTTGTTAAAATTTCAAGAGTAAAATATAGTGGTGACCAAGGATCTGCCTTTGGTACATATGCATATCAGGCTGTGCATGCTGGATGCTAAGAAGGTGGATGCCCACAAGTTAGGGTCCGCCAAAGTGGAGGATGATGAGGTGAACATACCCACCCAGAACTTTTCAAAAAATGTGAAAACCCCTCATTGTGTGTTTAAGGACAAATACACAGTATAGAGGCAGGTCTTGAAACCTAATCTATGAAGTAAATAGGGTAAAATAGAAACACACAAACACCTCTTAACAGTGACAGTAAAACAAACAGTAGGGCTAAAAATTGCAATGATGGTGCAATGATAATAAGAACTTACTACATTTTGATACTCAAAACCTTGTATGTAGTTGATACGCTTTTAATCATCTGTCATCTTATGAGATGAGCTCTAATATTGCCTCCATATTGCAGAGGAAGAAAGTCAGTTATTGAAACAATTAAGATTTTCATTAGGTCACAAGCGTGTAGGTGGCTAAATTGAGATTTCAACTCAGGTTACATGGCCTGTGACCTACTTTCTTTTCATCTGAATTTAAACATGCATTCATGGAGTGGAATTTGAGAGATGCTTAACAAGTCTTCAATTTTTGTTTCTTCCCTATATGCATAATTTGATACCTTACACTGGTTATCCCCATTCCTTTTCCCTGTAACCCTGGAATTCTTTCAATGGCAGTGATAGCAAATACTGAATATAGCAGGTCTTCCTTTTTGAATGATAAAAACCATCATTACCAAATACAATCTCATCCCCCCCCCCCGAAAACTGTAGCTGCTTTGCCATTCTTCTCATGATTATTTTCCAGGCAGCCACAGTTGATTAGTATTGAGAAGAGATGAAAAGTTTTTACCACCATTGACCTATGAGTTTGTTTTAGAAGAGATAGAGAACTGTGGGTAATCCTCAACCACAGTCTGGGCAAATATGATGCTCAAGACACAGTAGTTATTGGAAACACAAAGGAAAAAGGAAGGAAGACTGTGTCACAAAAGCCAGTGAAAAAGTGGGGAGGAAACACATAAGAAATATACCTGAAATAAAACAGTGACCCTAAGGCCTTTATTTTATAAAGTTGTGTCCCATGGTTCTCTTTTTTATCATGATTTGACTTAATAATGATTTGGCATAATTTGACAAACAAACAACAATCAATGAAGCATCAAGATTTATTTTCTCAGGCAATAACACAGTAACACCCATTAGAGAGGCCCCTGAGATACCCTCATATTCTTGAACAAAAATATCATGAAATTAAGCTTGGAGTGTGACCCAGTGGGCAGAATGTCCCTTGAAAACGGTTTGCCTTTCAGCTGCAAAAGTTCCTCTAACAAACTGAATATGAGAAGAAGCTTCCAGGTATTCCTGGCTATGTCTATAGCTCATTATCTCCTCATTACAGGAACCTGGAGGGGATGAAGAAAATGCATTCAGAAAGATGCATTCATGTTTTATTGATTGCCAGCAGAGCCCAAGTCTCTGAATTCTCACACTTTGGGATATTTTGTTAGAAAAATAAGCACAGTAGGCCCTTGTTTACATGGCCTCTTCCTTCTGGTGCAATTGATTTCAGCACAGCACAAAATTGAGCATCTTCCCCAATTAGGTTCTCACGAGCCACCGCTACAGAGAAGCGAAAGCAAGGCTTTCAGTAAGCACATTGCTGATAGTTTCAGAGGACTCAAAACAGGACCCACTGATTCACTCTCCTCTTTTGATGAGTGAGCAAACTAGTGGCCAGAAAAATAAATTGGCTTGTCCATGGACGCATGGTGAGTGAGTGCCAGAGCTTAGTTTGGAACTTGGTATTCCTATTGTCTTGTTCATAATTTTTTGGTTATTCTAAGAAGCCTGCACATATTCCTCCATATCTGGCAGAAAAATAATAAAGCCATAGTTTTAAACTTCCTATGTTGCTTATTATACACACAATCTAGAGTCTGTTTATCCTATGATAATTGAACTTGTGATGAGCTTAGATTACACTGAGGTGATGAACTTGGGAGTTCATCCCAAGAAGGATGAAAGAAGGAGCTTAGGTGATTTCATCCAGAAGTGAAGGCATGATTTAGTGGAAGCATGAGAGTTGTTGTGAGGAGAAAGGAATTTATTGAGTCTTAAGAACAGAGGCAGTTAAGAATAATGAGAAAGTGGTTATGAGTACGGCCTTTGGAATCAGACAGAATCACAAGTATAACTTTTGGTAAAATATTAAACTATTTAGTTTCAACTTCAATGCCTATAAAATAGAGAGAATAGCACTAAACTTAGGGGATTATGGTAAAAATCCTGTTAGACCTTATTAAAAGTGACTCCAGTATAAACTGGAGAATTGTTATGTGTCAGGCAGTGTTTCAAGTACTTCATTTGTGTTGATTCATTTTTTCCTCAAACAATCCCATAAAGTAGGTGCTATTATTTCTATTTGATGGATAAATTGAGTCACAGAAGAAAGAACTTGTAATCAGAACATTAAAAATCTTTTACTAAGGCAAACTAAAACCCAATTTCATCCTGATAATGCCAAATACAGTATTTTTAAGGACCTTGTATTGAGTAACTGGTAAAAACCAGTAGCTATTATTATTATTATTACCATAAAATCAATAATGAAGATGTGGAGGAAGAAAAAAAGAAAGGGAAGAATGAGAAAAAAGAGAAGAAACAAAGGAGTAGATAAAAAATAATTAATGGATTTGATAATTAATGGATTTGCTCAAAGTCACATAAGTGGTATATCAGTCAGGAAAGGATAGTTTATGCCAAGTAACAAATATCCTCAAAATCTCAGTGGATGAATACAATAAAAGTGTATTTCTTGCTCATGATAAATGTTTTCTGTAAGTCAGCAGGGATTTTTGAACTGGTCTGCTTAGTATGCTCCCTCAGGGGACAGTCTTAAGGACTACTAGAGTAGTGAGTAGGAGGCCCATAAACCAAAATAGGAGACTTTGAGCAGGTATTAGTTATTCGGGAGGAGCTTTGTAACCATCTGTAATAGTTTTTGTTTGTTTGTTTAGGGCTGCATCAAAAATTATCACAAATTTAGCTCTTAAAGCAACATACATTTGTTATCTCACGTGTTTGTAGGTCAGAAGTCCATGTGGGTTCAGCTGGGTTTGCTGCTTCAGGTCTCACAAGGCTGAAGTCAAGGTGTCTGCTAGGTGGGTGCTTATCTTGAGGCTTGAGGGAAAGATCTGCTTCCAAACTCATTCAGTGTGATGATAAGATCTAATTCCTTGCAACTGTAGGCCTGAAGCTCCCTTTTCCTTGTTGGCTCTCAAGCCCTGGCTTCTCATTGCTAATAGAGGTTACTCACATTCCTTTTCACATGATCTCTTATGTCTTCAAATCAACTACACAGTGTCAAGTTCATCTCAAACTTCAAATCCCTGTTTGTTCCTTCAGCCACCAGGGAAAGAAAGCTCTTTGCTTTAAGTGTCCATGAGGCTTAGATCAGGCAACCCAATCAATCTCCTCAAATCAACTGTGCCATATAACATAAAACAACCATAGAAATGATAGCTCATATTCACAAGTTCTGGGGTGATGGTAGGACATCTCTGAGATGCCCTTTTAGAAAATCTGTCTACCACACCATTAGCATTAAGCAATTATGATACCGATGGTTGATTACCATCAGTATCAGGTGATGAACTTCTTCACTGCAAAAATTAGAGCCCAGATTAGAATATCACCTTTCAGTCAATTTGCAGAGAATATACTTTGGCTACCTGAAACCTCAATTAAATACCTTATTGCTGACTGTCTTTTCTTTTCAACCAGCAGAAATAAGTATAAATTGACCATATTCATCTTCTATTGCTGCTGGGACACATTACCATAAATAGTGGTTTAAACAATCCTAATTTATTGTCTTATATTTCTGTAGGTCAGAAGTTGGACACCGGTCTCACCGGGCTAAAATCAAGGAATCATCAAGGCTGTTTTCCTTTCTGGAGGCTTTAGGGGAGAATTCATTCTATTACCTTTTCCAAGACCTAAAGGTCACTGGTATCCCATGGCTCATGGCCTCTTTTCTCCATCTTCAAAGCCTGAAATGGCAAGAAACAGTCATGAATATCTCTGCTGCTTACTTATCCTATGAAAGCAGGAGATGTTGAACAGCTGTTTTTTTGTTGTTGTTATAAAGACTGGATCAACAGGAAAAGTAGTTACGTAGAGAGGGAAAATTAAGCCATGGCAGGTTGAGTTCTTCTGACATCACATCTCTCTGACTCTTCTTCCATCATTGGTTCTCTTTAACTCAATGTTCTTAAAATGTTCTTAAACTTCTATAAACTCATGTGATTAGATGTGGCCCACCCAAATAATCCATGATTACCTACCCATCTCAAGATCCATACTCTTAATCACATCTAAAAATATCCTTTGTGCCATGTAAGGCAACATAGTTGAGGATTCCAGGGATTAGGGCATAGAGAACTTTAGGAGATATTATTCTGCCTAGTATACTGACCAAAATGAATAAAAGGGAAATCTATTAGAAGGATAATGCCCTTCTCAGAAAAACCAAGAATTTCCAGAAGGCTTTGGAATTAGAAACTCGAACAGTAGTACACTCCCCATATGTATCCACTGCTCCTCCTAAAAGCTGCTTAATTTTCCCTCTCTGTGTAACTGCTTTTCCTGTTGATCCAGTCTTTATAACAACAACAAAAAAACAGCTGTTCAACATCTCCTGATTTTATTAGTATAAGTAAGCAGCAGAGATATTCATGGCTGTTTCTCACACGATATATCCATTAAAAATAATAGCTTGGATCCAAACCCTGGTCCAATGAGTCATACAGAGTGGTTTAGGATGATGTAGCCAAAACATGGCTAGCAGAGGTCAACTATAGGGCTCAAGGAAGAAGATTTATTGATGAAATGCTGGATTATCCCTGAGCAAGAGATGGGCATTTCAGATCCATTAGAATTTCATAATCATTGTGCACCCCTAGAACTGTGATGTCACTTATGGGAATAATAAGATTATATGTTGCCAGAAAATTTGTCCTCAAAGTCATGCAGCTAATACGTTTCATGTATGAAATGGTATTGCATGTGCAGTTCATTGATACATCAAAGTAATCATGAAGATTTCAAAACATGAAAGAAACCAGACTCATGTCACTGAAGAGATGACAGAAAGTTTTATGGCATAGAAAAATGGAAAGGCCAGATACGTGTAGAATTTCAAGTCTATATATGCACTTATAGATACTGATTGTAAGAGCAGCAATGTCTGACAGTCAAACATTATCGGGTAGTCTTTGAATGTTTTTTTGAATTTGCATTAAACCCAGTAACTCAAAAGAATTGCAAAGTGCACAGAGATCACAAGAAAGCCTAGCAGAAGACAGGTAGAAAGGTAGTGTGACCCTACCTTTCTGGGTCTACTTAGTGGGAGTACACTGAAATATAGAAGTAGGGTGACAATTGTAGAAAACCAAGGTCCTAGCCAGAAGAAGAAAAAAGGATATATGTTCATTCACTCAATTATTCATGTGTTCATTTTCAAATCATTTACTATTTTTGGTGAGTATTTATTAGCATTCACTATGTGCTAGGCCAATGGGGGTAGGTTTTGTCCCCTGCTCTCACCTAGGGCATTGGCATTATCTGATGAGATAATTATCACACCCGGGATAGTGCTATGGCATTTAGTGGACAGAGGATAGAAATGCTGACAAACATCCTACAATGTACATACAGCCTCCGGCCCCAAGACAAATAATTGCTTGTCCCAAAACATCAATATTGCCGAGGATAAGAAATCCTGTGCCATGATTTGTGCCAGTCATTGGGGTGAAAGGGAGCAATAGTGAATAAAGCAGACATGACTCCTATCTTTATACAGGACATATTATGTGTTGGGAGAGATCTGAAATAGGTTAAGATCGGTGAAACTGGAGAGCACCAAGAGGGAAAGAAATTAGGTTCAAATTAGGTTGTTGGTACTGCTGTCATTGTCTGAGGAAGATATGCCTGAGATTTAAGGCCTAGTTGTAACTATTCTTTAGGCACATGTGGACTGTCCCTGGCACACAACTCATTCACAGCTGAGATGCAGGTGTAGTGCACATGTGGCATTCTTATTCCTGAGATTCACTCCAACCCACTTATCTTCACCATCACTCTCCAATTAATGTCAGCATTAATATTGTTTGCTACTCCAGCAGCAACATTCACGGTTATTCAGAAACAGCCAACAACTCAAAAGAAACATTACATTTTAATCCTGTATGTACTACTCCTGAGCTCTAGCTTGCCTGCTGCGCATTGAATTGATTTGCATGACTTTCTGCTTCTGCCTATGTGATTTATAATAGATGCTTTATTTAATTCCACCTAATTAAATTGCAGATGCATTCCCATATTTTCAACAACAGTAACTGTTTTCTTCTATTGGAAAAATTGGAAAACACATAAAAGCATAAAAATGATAAAAAATCACCTGCAACCTTACTACTGAGTAATTTTCACTGTGTAGGTGAGAGCGTGTGGAATTATGTATCATATGTATATATATGCACATGTGCATATGGGTAGATTATACATAAAATGACATCATTTTGGGCAAATATGCTATTTCCATGGAACATATGCTATAAACGTCAGATTGTATGTCAAGTTTAATATATCTACATTATCTCTTATGTATCCGGATATACTATCATCCATTTAGTCCACACATTATTGCTAAAATTTTGTCCATTTATAGTTGTTCAGTATCATGAGTAAAATCACAATGAGGGCAGGCAACAGTGGCTCAGTTGCAGAGTTCTTACCTGCCATTCTGGAGACCCAGGTTCACTTCCCAATGCCTGCACACGTTAAAAAAAGAAAAAGAAAAAAATCGCAATGACCATAAACGTATATGCTTCTATAAAAACTTACTTGTTTGATTATTTCCAGGATATAAATTTTCAGAAATGACTTTTTATTTCTTTGAAGAGAATGAGGCTATCAATGCATATTTAAAACTGCCATTCAGAAAGCCTGAATAAATTTCTCCTGAAATTATATGAGGACCATTTTCCTCTCTCAAAAAATAGCAACACAAAAAATTACATTAAACTAAAACAACAAAAAAAATCCCAATAATTTGATAGATTTGTTGAGTTGATAAATACTGAATAGTACAGCTTCATTTTGAAATTGGAAATATAGGATAGAATTGTGACAAATGAAGCTGGATTAATAGGTGGAGGATACTTAGCAGAATTTGGGACATTTCTTGCCAAGAATTGAGACAATCTTGGTTCTGCCTTTGCATGTACTGGTGACTGCAATAGCGCTGAAAACAGAGCACATCTATTACTCTGTACAATTGAAATTAATAAAATCTCTAAATGATAGGGAATTGCTAAATGCCTCTGATCAGGTGGTGGAGTATGTAGTGCTCTGGCAGTGTATTCATGAAGTATTGGAAAAGGAAAATGGGGAGAAATGAGATCAAAGAGGAATCATTTACAATATTTCAGAAGAAAAGCAATGAACTTTCTATCTAGGGTAATTGATATGACAAGGTGGAGGAGAAAACAAATATGATAATACATTGTGGAGAAAGAATAATCATGATTTTGCAGCCA
The DNA here is from genome assembly GCA_004026745.1 of Myrmecophaga tridactyla. Taxonomy (NCBI): domain Eukaryota; kingdom Metazoa; phylum Chordata; class Mammalia; order Pilosa; family Myrmecophagidae; genus Myrmecophaga; species Myrmecophaga tridactyla. The sequence continues at coordinate 56,106 of PVIY010004488.1, read as the reverse complement.
ATTTTATCTGGGTAGCATAATAAAATAAAGAAAAAATAAAATGAGCCAAAGATAATTACCAGGTTTTAAATTTGGTCAACTGGCCAGGCAGTTTTCCAATGTTTGGAGCTCTTTGGGGACAGAATGTGATTTGTTGTTTGGGAGCTTTCTGTAGGTCCATGGCAGCAAAAATCCATAGTATCCATAAATATTTTTGGAAAAATAAGAAAGAAGACCTAGAGGATGTTGAGGGATGAGGTCAAAGTTTGAGATTGGAGAATGATCAGCATAGGGTAATTGTCAAGTCATAGAATAGAATGAGATTCTTATGGATTAAACTCTAGAAAGAGATATTAGAAAAGGTCAAGTGTGGGTACATAGTTCAGAGATCAAAATTATTAACTTTAATTAGAAAAACAGTCATTTAAATTGATGGCAATATTTTCATGGCACTTAAAAATGCAACATATCTGAGTTTTAAATCAGTCTCAGAAACCATCAAATCAATCACAGCATCATCGTTGTGTCAAGGCTGTTTTTCCACACTGCCTAGGCAGAGAATTGCATTTAAAAGATGACCAAAGCCATTTGTTTATTTGAGCAGGGTATTATTATTCCTTGAAAATACACAATTTCCTTTTCCCAGGTTATTCATCTTTTCTGTATGATCTTGAAAATATTGCTCCCATTTTTCTGTACTCCAGACTTAAAAGACAAACAAGTAAACAAAAATATTAAGAGAATTGGGGAAGAAAATGGCTGTGCAACAGAGTCTGTTTCTGCTCCCAGTAAGTGAAGCATAACTGGGGAACATTAAAAACAACCACCACCGAAAAATGACAACACAGAAAACAGTTGAGTCCTAAGGACACACCTCAAGTGAAGAAAAATTTATTCAAGAAAATTTATTAAATCTCAGTAAGAAAGCAAGTCTGTAGTCCCCTAATTTTCTCAAGTAAGCATGCCAGAAGCTCTACTCTTGGCAGGTGTGACCAAGAACGTAGTACACCCTTTTCCTCCATATTTACTCAAGTGCTATGTATTTCCCAAGGAGGGGCAGACATCATGATTTATCACACAGCCCACTTCCATGCTGCAGAACCTAAATTGGCTATTGTGCTTTTGTAGTAAATTTTAAAACTAGGAAGTATGAATCTCCAACTTTGCTCTTTTTAAAGATTGTTTTGGTCTGTCTGGATGCTTTAAATTTTCATATGAACTCTAGGATCAGCTTGTCAATTTTTTCAAAGAAGCCAGGTGGATTTTAGGAAGGATTACATTGAATCTTTAGATCGACTTGGGAAGTCTTGCCATCTTTAAAATATTGTATTCCAATCTATGAATATGGGTTGTCTTTGCATTTATTTAGGTCTTTTTAAAAATTTGTTCACAATGTTTTGTAGTTTTCAGAGTATATGATTTTTTAAATTATGCCTAAGTATTTTACTCCTTCGATGCCACTGAAATAGAACGCTTTTCGTAATTTCACTTGCGGAGTATCATTTCTATTTTATAAAATACAATTGATTTTTTTATGTTGCTCTTGTGTTCTACAACTTTGCTGAACTTGATTATTATCTCCATAAGTTTTATTGTTTTACAGTTTTCTGTACATAAGATCAGTCATCTTCAAATAGAAATAATTTTACACTTTTCTTTCCTATCTGGATATCTTTTATTTCTTTTTTCTTGCCCAATGTCCCTTAACAAGGACAATCAGTACAATGTCAAATAGAACTGATGGCAGTGACACCCTCATCTCTTCCGTGATATTAGAGAGAAAATATTCAACCTTTTCATCACTGAATATAGTGGCTGTTTTTGCTTGTTCATTAAAAAAAAAATCATCCCACTTTATTTACCATACCAATAGTTTATCCTGGTAATAAATTAATATGTAAAGTTATCAAAAAATGTCCAAGGAGGTGTACACTGGAGATGTACACTAAAGTGTTATGTAGAACCATTTAAACAGCTGTCTTTATATTTTTCAAATCCGAGTGTGGTAAGCATGAAGTTTTTGAAGAGTAGAGTCTCTTTCTCTGTAATTCATAATTTAGATAGTTTGAATTCACAAAGTTTTCAGATGCCATTTCAGTGCCTGCAAACTATCAAATCTGGCATTACAGAACTGACAATTCAGAAATCATCTGATCCAATTACCTAATTGTACAGATAGGAATCCACTGGCATTGTTAAAGATTACAAAAGCTAGTAAGAAGTAGAGCCTAGACTGCAAATTGTTTCTTAGGAAGGTTCCAGAAATATCTGTTGGGATGAATAAGGTAGCTATGTCACATGGAACTCTAGTTATAAATAAAACGACCCCGGTTTTACTTTCGATTTAATGTTAGATTGAATTCTGATGGTTCTTTTTTGTAGTTCACAAATATATTTGGTGATTCAATTGCTTTGGAAACAAAATCTTTCCGACTATTGCAATTCATCACCCGTCGCTGGTTGCCAGTGCTGTTTATGCTACTTTTTTCCTGGGATATTTCAACTTTGGCAACTTTTCTTCCCATTCTTCTGAGCTCATAACAGACCTATGTCAAGGGTGTCTGTTCTTGTTGGAAATTCATCCTCAGCAGAAGGAGTTAACATGGTATCAATACCTACAAAACCATCAACATTTGAGTTTGAGGCAGCTCATTTAGGTCAGTTATCATGTATCCTGCTCTGTTCATTTGAATAGCCACTGATTCTGAGACCAGTTTTTGCAAAGCAGCTTTGGATTACTTCAGGGGTGTCAGCATCCCACATAGCAATGAGATTTACTCTGGAGAAATTATGACCTCACTATATTTTCTCTTTAATACCACAGCCAGCACTGTATGCTTAGGAGAGTATCAACATTCTAACATTGACAGAAACAAGGAGAGACTTATTTTCTTAAATTTAAAATAGCAGGTTGATGTCAAATTTAAAAGGAATGAGCTAATGTTAATAATCTTAATAACCAACTTAAAATACAATCCCTTTTTTTGTCAAGGAATACTAATGACTTTGAGGTAGGTAATTCTATTATCAGATACTGAAGTAATTAGGTTTAAGATATAAAAATGTTGAAACTGAGAGGAAAAAATATACTGATTTGAAATTACCTTTTTAAAAAATTTGGATGGAAACTTAAGAACACTTGCAATTCAAAATGTTATGCATGAAATCCAGGTATGTCATGCTGTGCGTTGTTTCTTTAATTGAAGGTGAATGTAGCAGTTGATGAAGGAATCCACAATCTAACAGAACAACAAACCACAAAAAGGTGGTCCTTGTGAAGAGATCTATAACTTTGCATTCAATTTTTCCATCTTAGTTTGTTCTCAGTAGTTCGAGATTTAGATTCCTATCACCTTCTTCAGCATTTAACTAATTCTTTGTTGGTGGAAGGTACCGGGATTGTTTCTCCACACATAAAATGATCTTTGTCATAAATCACTTTCATAATGAGAGACCAGCTAGGGCACATTTGCCACGTCTCTCCCATATTCCAAATCTTTCTTGGTGATGGGGAAGTTATCCCCACATGGGCAGGGGTAGAAATATGTTTCCAAGTCTTCATCATACTGGAAGTTCTCCATTTCCACCTCGTCATGAAACACCACCATTGTCACTGGGGCCAACAAAAGGGCTATTGCCCCCACCGTCAGACACCCACCTCCATGTATCTCACCTTGGTGGCACCGGCTGGGCTGGACATTCTGTTCATTTGTTTTTAAATATAGATAGATAGATAGACCCCCTTTATCAAATTGAGAAAGATCCTCTCTATTAGTAGTTTGTTGAGTGCTTTTATCAAGAAGACTGTTGGATTTTGGCAATGCTCTTTCTGCATCTCTGCTGATAAAATGGTTTTGCCCTTTCTTCAATTGATATGGTGTATTCCATAAATTGATTTTCAAATGAGAACTCATTGCTCTATTCTATGATAGATCCTGCTTGGCCATAGGGTATAAGGCTTATAATGTGTTATTGGATTCAGTTTGCTAATATTTTCTTTGTTTTGATTACTAATTCAATCCTTTTTCTTCTCATAGGTCTATTCAGATTTTGTATTCTTGTGTCAGTTTGAGCAGTCTATGTCTTCATAGAAAGTTCTCTATTTCATCTAAGTTATTTAATTTTTTGGCATAAAGTTCGTAATATTTCCTTTAAAATTTTTTTTATTTCTATGAATTTGATAGTGATGGCCCACTTTCATTCCTGATTTTTGTAATTTGGGTCTTCTTTTGTTTTCTTAATCAGTCTAGCTAAAGTTTTCTGAATTTTCTCTATCTTTTCAAAGAAACAACTTTTGCTTTCATTGAATTTCTCTTTCATTTTTCTATTCTCTATTTCATTAACTTCCACACCAGTCTTTCAATCTTTATTATTTTCTTCCTTCTCCTTGATTTAGGTTTAGTTTGCTTTTCGTTTTCCGGGGGTTTTAAGTGAAAGGTTAGTTTATTGGTTTGAGATCTTTCTATCGCATAAAGCTATAATATATTTCAATTATAATATATTTTAAAATGATATATTACAACTTTCCATATAGTTAGTGCTCACATAAAATCATATGTGATAATAACCAACAAAAGTTGGGTATTTAATACTAATGTCAAGACATACATGGATTAAATGTTGTACCATTTACACATTGCTTAACAGTAGGCTTATTTTTATTTTATTTTCCCTTATTCAATACCCAAAATAGATTGCCTATTTGTTTTTCCTGTTAAAGGAATATTAGAAACATTAAATTAAAGGCTATACAAAATTCACCATGAAATTAATGAAGGAGAGAAAGGTGTCCAACTAAGAGTAAGGGAGTGGCAACAAATCAATTCTACAAATCTGAAATATAATTAATTCCCTTTTTTTTGTGGAGTGAGCAACTGGACACTCTACAGCCATCAACAGCTGTGAAGAAGCTCTGTCTTCCAGGTGTTCTTAAATTAACAATGCTATGTTTAATTAGGCCATGAAGTATTCCAAAACAATTTTCAGCCAAAATGATTGAATTCAAATAAGTTTAGAACTTAAATTTGGATGTGCCATCCATCTGTAGTATACATTTTAGGGAATGATTAGTTTATGTTATTCCAAATGAATAAGATATCATTGTTTAATGAATACTCATGCTTAGCATAAGTGGAACAAATAAGAATGTAGTTCTGATATGTTCTACCTCTCTGTAACAAAAATGTCTCAAACACTGTGTGTGTGTGTGTGTGTGTGAGAGAGAGAGAGAGAGAGAGAGAAAGAGAGAGAGAGAGAGAGAGAGAGAGAGAGAGAGGGAGAGAGGGAGAGAAGGAGAGAGGGAGAGAGAGAGAGGGAGAGAGAGATGTATCCTAGTATGGAACAGAAATGCCCACAAGAAACTCAAGTCCTTGTCCTTGATGCCTCCATAATCCAAATTCAGTGTCAACGCAGGGTATTTGCTCTCCCAGGTATAGGTTCATTGCAAGCTTGGGTATGGATGAAATCCTACACCTGGTAAAAGCTCTCCATTTCAGTTTCTTGATATTCTATGCAGTTCAGCTTTCCCCTAAGATGTTCACCCAATTAGTCACTGGATGATTTTGAGAATTCAGTACTGTTTGGTTCTGAAAACCTCTCTCTTTCATTTTGGGCAATAGCAACTAATTGTATAATATAATTTATGGAAGGGGAAAGTAAATTAGGGCCTTGGAAATGTCAGGGTTTGGAGGCTATGACCACATGAACGCATTCTGGTTTAGGGTTTCCAGATGTTTGATTTTGAACAGGAGGGTCCGATATTTTGGGGAAAGAGTTTAAGAAATACAGTATTTTCAAATTATGTTTTATTATTTTCATTTTAGGTTGTGATTTACACCTGAGAATTCCTTCTAGCTCTCTCAATTTATATTATATGTCACTATATGGTTTATGTCTTGGACACAGGGACCTGCGAACGTTACTGACCTAGCAACAAGGGAACCTTGAAAATTGTGTTGGACAGGGGCCTCTCGGCATGGTTGTAAATCCATATTAACATTGCCTGCCCTGCAGGCGAGATGTAAACTGGTCAGCTATACTGAGCATTTCTCTTTTTTACAAATATGTGAGTTATAAATATGTTTTCCTTCCTTCAACTACTTTGCATCTCCCAATGTAATTATTTAAAGATAATTACTTTCTTATGATTGTGAATAAAAAACTCATTATAGAAACATTTAAATCACCCTGAAAAAACACAAATATGTAAAATTTTGCATATGTATCATCTAACCCTCTTCCCAAACCGAATTACTATTGTTATTAGGTGAGCGTTATCCCTCAAGAACAACTGTTTTTTCTGATGAGAAATATTTGTCAGCTGCATCTGCAAACACTCAAATTTTTCAAAAGTAGTTCTGAGATTCTTTAAGAGAAAAAGAGAAATGAGTGATTTATTTTCCCATAGGGAAGCTGCATTTTCCATGGAGTAAGTATATAGTACTTGGACTCCACATAATCCATAAACATGGCTAAGCACTGAATCTGCCCAAATGCACTCAGCCATTGGGTGAATCTAGTTTTATAAGTCTACCATATTGTTTTAACAAAGGATGAATTAAAAAGAAATCCAGCCCACATTATTTTTAATTAATTAATTTTTTTTACAGCTTCTTATATCTCTGCTTCATTGACATGGTGGACAGACCCTAAAATGACCTCAAATGATCTTTGCCTTTGGACTCTCACATCCTTAGATAATCCTGTGAGAAGGAGCTGTGACTTCTTTCTAATTCATAAAATATGGCAAAAGTGATGGGATGTTACTCCCTTGATTATGTTACATTATGTGGTAAAGGTAATGAGATGTCATCCCATGATGATATTACATTATATAAGACTCAGTCTTGTCAGCCAAAGTGCAACAGTCCCTCTCATGGTCTTGAAGAAGCTGAACTACTGTGAACTCTGGAGGGAAACATGTTTTAGGAAGTTGGAGGAGGACTCAAAGATTGGAGAATGACCACCCTCCCCAGTCCGCAAAATAAAAAATAAAAAATAAAAAAAAAACCAGCCATGCTCAGATTCCTGACCAACAGTGACTGTGAACTGATAAATGCATGTTGATTTACATTGCTAAATGTGCAGAGATTCGGTATGCAGCAATAGATAGTAATACAAGTTCCAATAGCAAACATAAGTGTAGGCAAAAGGATGGGATGAATGCAGTATATGGATGGAACAAATTAACAGCATAGATACAAATTATTTAATATAGCTTTCCTTTTTTTTGAAATAGCATTTGCGTTTGAAAGAAATGTTAAATGGATAGAAAAACATATTTTGGAAAATCTGAATTGTGCTATTAACTGTCAACATTAAATTCTCTGTGTGTGTGTGTGTGTGTTACAATGTTTTGGTCACATATCTTGTGCCCATTACAGGTAAAGTCAAGAAGGAGGACTCTTTTATATATAGACTTACCCAGACTATGAGTCTTCCAATGTTTTTCTATATACATTTATATGTATTATCTCTTACAATATGTAGACATAGTAATATTATTCCCATTTTGCAGATGAAAAAGCATTAATATGAAAGAGTACAGAATAAAAACAGATATAATTGATACAGTACAAGATACTTCACAGACAACGGTACAATTAATCCTCAAAAGAACCCTATGTGGAATGGTTTTTCATTCCCATTTTGCTGAGGAGAAAACCATTTAAGTGATTTATGCAGTCACTCTTAGCATGCAGCAGAATAGGGAGACAAGCACGCTTTGTCTGATCCCAAAGCAGTGCTTTTTCTATTACTGGCCTGCTTCTCTCAGAACGAAAGCATGTCTCATTTTTATGGTAATACTTGGGGAGTAATAAAAATCCCTTACTTATTGTATACCATAAAGCATGTTTTCACGTGTCATCTCAAGTGTTTTGATTGTTTTGAAACATTTATTCTTTTTGGAAGTGCCTTTTTAAAAAGCTTTTAAACACCGAGATGTAAAACAGTTAGAGGAGGAGCTGTGGTGGGTGGAGGAGAGGAGTTGGGAGGGCTTCAGCAGGGCTCTGGTAATTCCTGACCTCTCCTAAAGTTCCAGATCAATATAGAAGACATCCCAAAGAAATGCTGAATTACTTCAACTGGTCTTTGCTGTATCTCGGGGGCTATGAAAGACAGGGATTATTACCTTTATTTAACATAGAAAGAAAACTCTATGGTTTAACCAACTTATTATGGCAATAATATGGATTCAGCAAGACCTGCCAATTCTATTGACCGTGTATATTGGAAATACAAATGACAAAAAAATTAGTCCATATTTCAAATTTGCAACAAGACAATTATGTGAAAGCCAAAAAGCCTAATGATAAAGAGCCATTTTTACCTGTGTAATTTTAGGCAACTTACTTCCATTCTCTTGTTTGGTTTCTTCATTTTGCAAAATGCAGATGATTCCACTATTTCATGGAATTGTTGAATAGTTTAAGTAACGTAAGTGGCAGAAGTTTGAAATATAGTAAGTACTGATTATATTAGCTATCAACAGAGATGTGAATTCTTTGTAAGGTAAGTATTTTAATTTTCAGATCTTTAATTCTACATATATAAAACAGCTAGCAAATCAATGAAGTACAGCACTTTCTGTAGACTAGAACAAAACAGAATTTCAATTTATTTTCAATAAGAGTATGTTCTACTAGCGCTGAAATATCGAAAGGCAAGTTATCTCATTCATACAAAAATTAAATGGCCCATGTTTCATAAAATAAGATAATAGTCTTTTGCTTTTATATTAAATTACTATTTGCCCACAAACTGAAGTTTCAGAGCTGATGGTGTCCTGCAGATGAATAGAGCTATAGATGGTGTTACAGTTAAACCATAGACACCCTTTTGTATGTCCATACTCCTGTCTGTGTCTCATTACTTTCCGGAACATGATGAAGACCATGGACTTACACTGTAGAAAACAGGTCAATCAGAAAGTCCAGAGGCAAGAAAGGATGCAAGGGGCCTCCCCATGGCTTTGATAATCTCATCTCCTCATGTACTGGCATATCACGTGGAGCAGAGCGAAACATCTGTCTGACTCTAGGGAGGGTCTTGGCCTTATAACCTGCAGATTCTTATGTTAGGGTTGAAGATTGATTGGTTACTTGCAGGTTCCATGAACATACAGAAAAATGCACTAACAAAGGGGATTCCCATTGAATTTTTAATAACTCCTCAAACCATCTCGAATACCTGGACGATAAGCCCTCCTAAAGAGCTCGTATGATCTTTCTACTGTGTCATAGCTCACATGGTGTGGTAGGGTGAATCATGTACCGTAATTTAAACGTACCCCAATCTTAATCCATGTCCCTGTGGTTTGTGAACCCCTTGTAAATAGGACATCTTGAAGATGTTATATTTAGTTGAGATGTGGCCCAACTGAATGAGCGTGAATCTTAATCTGTATAACTGTTCACCTGACAAAGAGAAAATCACAGGGAGAGCCAGAGGCTGAGAGTCAGTGAGAACCTGGAAGAGAAAGGAGAAGACATCACCATGTGATGGAAGGCAGAGATACAAGCATAAAAACCCCAAAGCTTGCTGGCAGCCAGCTCAAATACTTCAGGAAAAAGCAAGTCTTGCTGATATCTTGATTTCAGACCTCTTTTAGCCTCAATACTGTGAGCCAATTAATTCCTATTGTTTAAATGAGCCCATGGTGTTGTGTTATCATAACAGCCTAGAAAACTGAGACACTTTGTTAGATAATACCATTTCTGTATCTTGGTATTCAGAGTCTTTCAAATCTCCTCCAGAATAAGAGATAATGGTAAAATGAAATGAATCTAGGATTGAAGCTATCCAGGCTGTAACTTTTTTTCCTACCGTTTAACACCATAAGTCCTTATCGTCAAATTATTTAGGTATTAGCCATAGTACTCTTCCTGCAAAGTTGAAACTACTATTATGAATCTTATTTTTAAAAAATAGGGAAAATGAGGGTAAAAAAGTTAAGGTATATTGCATCAGGTCACATGGCAAGTAAACAGTAAAGGCAAATTTGAAGCTATATTTGTTAGCACCAGAACCCAACTTATTAAACCATTACTTATGCTGTCCCCTGTATTGAAAGATTATCAAATCCTTCTGAGCATGTTCCAGTGTGAATTGCTGGTTTTCACAGAACACAATTGTAACTTTTACTAACTCTGTGACCTTAGGCATATTAGTGAATTTGTATGAGTTTTTGCTTCCTTATCTGTAAAATATGAAATGGGATAATATAGCACTTAAGTCATATGTTTGCTACAAAGACTAAATTGAATATTAGTCATAAAGGTTTGGCGGAGTACCTTGGAAGTTCTCAATTAATATTGCTCATTTTTGTCTATTATCAGCAGCAGCAGCATTATCATCTGATGTTCCTTGGTGAGTTTCAACAGAAATGACGGTAGCACTTGTATCAATCGACAAACACAAGTGTGTCAATATCAGTCAAATTCATACAAAAAATATGATCTTATTTTTCTTAATTTGGGGTTGAAATGGGACTAGGAAATACTATGATCAGACATTTTGCAAGGCTATTTTTCATATATATATTAATATAGATATGTGCATAAATGATTGTATATTTACACATGCATTACACACACATGCACACACTCACACAATTCCACTTTCTTATGATGACTTCTTCTGTCCTTCAATGGGCCAGAATAAAGAGACTTCTAGCTTTCTCCATTTAAAAAAGTTTTAATTTTAATTTTGAAATATTTCAAACTTGCAGGACAGTTACAAAAATAATGCAAACCCAATCCATCCATTTTCTGAACACTTAAATGTAGGTTCTAAACATCATGCTCCTTGAACACTTAATACTGCCATGTACATTTACACCTTAAATATATTTATCAAGTTCAAGAAATTTCATATTTATATAAAGCTTATAATCTATATTCCAATGCTTTCATATGTCCCAATAATGTTCTTTTTTTCCCAATAATGTTCTTTTGAGCCTTTTCTCCTCTATTAATATATTCCATCCAAGATTTATTAAATGCATTGTATTTTATTGTCTTTAGTTGCTCATCTTATTTTTGAGATGTGGGAACATGTATACAGAATAAGCTTTCCGTTCTCAGCCACTCCCAAGCACATCATTCAGTGGAATTGCTTATATTTACAAGAATACCTTAGCTTCACCACCTTCAGTTATTAAAACTATCCCATTGTCCCTAACAGAAATCTTACAATCATTTTGCATTAACTTTCTGTTCCCCTGCCTCCCCTAACAACCCCCACAACCTATACTCTTAATTTCTGTCTCTGTGAGCCTGAATATGCTCTGATTATTTTTCTTTGTAGTTACCATGGGGTTTAAATTTAACATCCCAAATTTATAATACTCTCATTTGCTTCTATATCAACTTAGCTTCAATTGTATACACATGCTATGTTCCTATACCCTCTGGCCCTCCTTCTACACAAGAACAATTTGTGTAGTTTTTGTCCATGACATTACCTTTACTGGAGATCTTTATTTCTTCATGCAGCTTCGATCTATTGTCTAGTGTTCTTTCCTTTCAACCCGCAGAACTCTCTTTATCATTTCTTATAGGGCTGGTCAAGTTGTGGCAAGCTTTCTCAGCCTTTGTTTCTCTGGGAATGTCTTAATCTCGCCCTCATTTTTGAAAGACAGATTTGCCATATATAGAATTCTTGCTTGGCAATTTTTTGCTTTTAGAACTTTATGTCATCCACTGCTGCTTTGCATCCATGGTTTCTGATGAGACGCTGGCAATTCATCCTTTTGTGGCTCCCTTATATGTGACACATTGCTTTTCTTTTGCTGCTTTTAGGATTTCCTTTTTGTTATTTGATAGTTTGATTATAACATGTTGCAGTGTGGGTTTTGGGGGTTTATCCTTTTTGGAGTTCATTGATCATCTTGCATCTGTACTCCATCCAGCTCTTAAAGTTGCCCTAAGCTCTCTTCTCTTGACTTGGTTGTCCTGTATTCAAACTGACCTCTCTCACTGACAGCCACTGCAATCCAATTAAAAGAATGACTGTCTTCTTCTTATAAGAAACCTTATAAGACACCTTAAATGTCTTATTTTTTCCTGTTTGGCTGCCTGGGTACTTAAGAAGTACATTCAGAGCTGCTTAAAATCCTAGGGATTATGATCACTCTGACATTGTCAGGTAAAAGTAATAAGGAAGAGGAACAAAATATGCTTTGCTTATCCACAGTATAGTTTCATTTTTTCCACCTTTAAGCATGGCTTTCCATTTGTTTTCATGATAGTTGATTAAGAATGTGCATCACGGGCGGCTGCCGTGGCTCAGCAGGCAGAGCTCCGACCTGCCGTGCTGGAGGTCTGGAGTTCGATCCCTGGTGCCTCCTGCCCATACTCAAATTAAAAAAAAAAAAAAAAAGAATGTGCATCAGTACAAAGACGGGGGCTGATTCAACTCCCTAGCCACTGAGTCATGGTATATCCTCTCTCAGCCTATGAGCAGAAGTTTCTAGTAAAAGTGGTCTTTGTAGGTGATTCGAGGACTTCCTTGAAAGAGAGTTCCCATCTTCAGCCTGGTAGGCAAGCTGGGATAGCTGGCTGGGATTGCTGATTGATAGAGGCATGTTAAGATCCAAGAGCTTATACAACCTGCAGTATATTACATTCTGCTCTAAATACCCTGATCATTCCCCCAGTTTTAAATTCTATTACATTTATTCATCAATTTAGGGTTTTTAAAGAGTTGTTCTAAGATTAGAAGGCCTATAATTGGCATAATGAGTGCGAATACTTGAGAGGTGCTGGGCTAGGTATATCGAAATCCTTTGCAAAGACTCCATACCCTCATGGATAGCTTCAGTCATCATATGCAGCCCCTAGAAAGTGTGCTGATGAAATGAACCAGCCAAAGGTTGCCAGTGGAGCGTCCTTCCTCAAGGGCTGAGGTGGAATTTCAGATTCTGAGAATTCTTCTTACTGACTATAGGTGCATTCTTTCAATAGAAGCAAATCATGGAGCAAGGCTCTTTGGAAATCTGTGGCTTTCACCTTGCAACCAAAAGGACGTGATTCAAAGAGTTCTTCATTGGCGCCTCCTGGCAGGAATTTATACCTCTTTTGTCTGCTATCATGATCCTTGGGGCACAGACTCATTTTAACACTTTCATTACAGGGCAGCTTTCTCACTTTTCTTTTCAGAAACCTGAAGGTATAATATAGCTCTAAAAGTGCTACATTTTAATTGAAAGGGCATTTTGAACTAAATCAACATATAGAAGAAACTGCAACTGCATTTGAGTGTATTTGTATGAATAGTAATTTAAGATAGATATATTTCATATAATATATCTTTAATACATTATTTTATAATCTCAAATATTTCAGAGTTGGGAAACTATAAGTAAAAGAGACAGAAGCATATTTATGGTGACTTAGCAAAAGGAAAGATGAGATGGTTTTACACCTAGCTTTTTCTTTAGCTTAATATCTACTTCATTGGCAAACAAGGGCCAGTTTGGTGCCCAGCCGGACTGAGATTCAAAACCATTTCATTTGACATTTCACTTGACATTTTGAATTAACTTCCCTTTGCAACCATGGAAGTAGTATACAATTTTATCCTGCTGATTGAAATTTTTAGAGCACTGCATTTGAAATCTATTCGATTGAACCATACAAAATTGCCCATATTTAAACACTTCAACATAAAAAAATAGAAATTTCTGTGGTTCAGTCTAAGATAAGTCTTAGTTGTAGTCTATACTGCACCACAACGAAGTTTAATCATTTATTCAACTTCTTTGATCCTAATTTTTTTCCAATCCTAATAAATGTGGACAATAGCAGCTACCTGTTAGGGGTGTTGTGTGATTTACATGATTCAGTGGATGAGAATATACTTACTTTGGAAAAGGTAAAGTAATTTGGATTGTACTTACTATTCTCAAAAACCCCATTGAGGTTGTTGGGTTTATAAACTTTTACTCCCTACTGGTTAACTGATTTTTTGTTTAGAATAGATAGGGGTTTACAGGTTATTATTTCCTTCTGAACATGATTTAACTTTCCTTCTATTTAGCATTTATTTCCATGGCTTTTCCTTCATTCCTTGGATTTACTGCACAGATCTTTTTTGAATGAGTGGAATATTTATACATTTCATTAACGACATGTACTCAGGCTCTGTGGTTTGTCCTTGGAGAGTCCCCCACCCCCATCTCTCACCATTGGAGAACTGAAGTTAATTCCCTTTCAATTTTCAAGAGTTTTAAGCATTTGTTTTGCTTAGGAGTCAAACAGCTGTGCTGGCAATGTTTTTATTATTGCTAATGTGATTTGGTCATTTATATCTGGGTGATACATTTTATAAGCATCGATCAGACAGAACTTTCTGTACCTCTAGTCTGCATTATGGTTCAGCCTCCTCAGAGGTCCTTCAACTATAGTTTATTTCACCTTCAAATTTCAGCAGTTTTATTTCTTATTACAAATCAGATCACAATATTCTCTATTTAAAAAGAAACTTCCATAATCCCCCAGTGCTCAAAGAACTAAATTCTCATTCATGGTCAAATATGTCCTTGAAATATAAGTTGGTGAGAGAGTGCCTCTTGCTTCCCCCCCTCCCTTCTTTGGGATCCAACTTAGGAAAACTACTCACCATTCTCTGAATATTTTATCACGTTCTCCCATCTCTGCCTGTTCACCTGGTTCCTCTGCCTGGAATAACTTTTTTGTTTTTCTTTGATTAGCAAAATCATCCTTATAAGACAGCTCAAATGCCATCGTTCTATGAAGTCTTCTCCTCCTCAAGGCAATTAACATTTATTCCTCTCTGTTCCCCATAGCACTCTGTTTATGATTTCTATTGGGATTATCTTTTTACTTACCCTTCTATATCAAGTCTGTGACCTCCTTTAGAGCAAGGACTCTTCCTTACTTATCTTTGCTTCTCTAAAGCCTAGATGCCCGACGGAAAAAATTTTTTAAAGATAAATGAAAGTTAAGTATCTATGGCTTTTATAGATCCTGTTAGTCCTGCCTAGATAATCCACAATGAAAATACCCAAGGCTCAGTGAATATTCAAAATATCTGAAGTTGCCCCAAAAGAAAATTAGCAAAGACTTTTCAAAAGAAAAGGGAGTTTCAGACATATGATTCCCTACATTTCGGCAGGGTATGGAGGAGTATGTATGAGGCCCACCTCTTTAAATCTCACCATGAAGAAAGCATGGCAATGACCTGGTTTGGTAACTCGGAACAACATCTGTTGTTTGAACAAATCACTGGCTTACTAAAGTGCTCTAGATGATTGATGTTATTTAATTAATAGCAAGCCCTACATGAGCAGATCACAGAAAGTGACTGTCCAAAACTATATTCTTCCTTAGAAAAACGTACCTGCATTAATTCATTCATATCTCTATTAATTAGGTTCTTAGGGAAGTAAAACCAACAGGAGATATCTTTAAATGTTATGAGATTTATAAAAGTGTCTCACACAACTGTGTGGATGCACAAGTCTAAATTCCATAAGGGAGGCTGCAAGCTGGGAACGCCGATGGAGGTTTTGATGAATTCTCTAGGTGAAGCTGGCTGGTTGAAGTAGAGATGAGAGTTCTTTCTTCTTACTACTGAAAGCCATCACTTCTTCTTTTAAAGCCTTCAGATGATTGGATGAAATGTCTCCCATGGTGAATCTCCTCGGTTGATTGTAGATGTAATCAGCCATAGATGTAATCAACTTATCGATGATTTGAGCTCACAAAATGTTCTCAGAGGAAGAGTTAGGCTAGTGCTTGCTTGACTAGATAACTGGACACAATTACCTGGCCATGTTGACACATAAACCTGACCATCACAATGTTGTACCGCCAGATTTTTAAGAGGGACAATATTGAGCTACAGCCAGTCCACAAATGGGAGACCAGAAAGATAAGAGGTAAGCACGACATTACTAAAGTGCTGATTAAAGAAACTGGACTATTTAGATGAAAGTAAAGATTAAAAGAGATTCAATTTGTTCATATTTGGGTCCACTTTAATGAAGAGTTGACATATGAAAGAGCAAAAGAACAGATGTCCCATTGTTTCAGGAGTGAGGACACGTACCACAGTACAAGGAAACAGATTCATTAAGGCAAAGAATGCAAGGAAAAGGGCCAGAAAAAATAGTTAATTTCCTGAACTTCTAAGCAGGAGACAATGAGTCATCTGTATGAGATTCACTGTGAATAGGAATTGGGCTATACCAACTATTCTCAAATATTAATGTGCATGTGAATCGCTTGCGCAACTTGGTTAAATGCATATTCTCATTAAGGAGATCTGGGGTGGGGTCTGAAATTCTGCATTTCTAACATATCCCCAGGTAATGCTGATGCTGTTGGTCAATGGATGATATTCTAAGTAGAAAGGCAGCAGATAATCTTTCTAGGGGGCAATAGGAGTATAGTTTCCAGATACACAGTGCCTGATTTTGAGTTTCAAACACCTATGACTAGAAAATTTGCTTATCCTGTCTGATTCTTACTTTCCTCATCTGCAAAATGAGAAGGCCATTGCTCCCTCTTCATTGTCTTGGTTAGAATTTAAAAAGAAGATATATATGGAATATTTGATGCAATGTTCAGAATACAGTAAGATCCTAAAGAATATTAGCGATTATATTGTTACTTAAATAGTATTGTGCTTTCCATCACTAACATTTTATTATCCTGATTTATTTCCAAATGTATCAGAAAAGTAAAATGACCAAAACTGCCATATGATAATCAATCAAGATAAATTTATGTTGTTCTGATAATATAACTGCTTGATAAAATTCCAGCTAATCTCAGCCCAGTGCAAAATTCTCCTTTTGGTGAACAACTAATGCTTCTTCAAGAGTCAAGTGAATTACCTCCTATTCTGCATCTTTCCAATCACAACATGGGTTCATGACTCACCTTTCAGACCTCTCTGTTGTACCTGCAGCAGACAGCTCTTAGAGCATCATCATGATTTTATGTAAGCAACTGCTTCATTACAAGCATATCTATTCCTCTGGACTGTGAATTCCTTGAATCTAGGGACTAAATCTTACCACACGTTGCTGTATCCCCAATATCCAGGTTACACATATATCATGATAAATAGTGGGTGCTTCAAAATAATTGATGACTGAAAAGATGGATGGATGATGGTTGAATTTATTAATGACTTTGGAACAGTTCATCCCTGGTGCTCACAGCTACCTTTTCCAAACCTTCTGCTTTGTCCTGGAATTCTCCTCCTCAAAGGAGTGGGGTTTTGCTCTCATTATCTTTGAGGAATTTGTATTTTAACAAAGAAATATGTGGATATATATCATCCTCAAAGGAAAAAAAGGAGGAGGAGAAGGAGAAGAATTAGGAGGAGAGATTTGGGGGAAATGCAGGCTATTTAAAAAGTTGTTGAAATGATGGATCTTCAACTCAGTTTGTTCATGAGATTATCTCTGCACCACATCAAGAGGAAAAATTAGGAATGAAGAACTTGCTCTCTCTTAGTTTTATTATCATTTTAGAGGCAGAAAGGCTCTCTTTGGGACTAAATAAGGATGAGCCCCATCTACTCAGTACCGAGAGCCTCATGCAAAATATAACAGATCATCCTAGAGGATATCCAAATGCCTGGAAAGTTAGAATCCCCAGGCCATCTGGAATCATAGGCGTCACCTTGCCTTCCCTTTGACTCTAGAGACAACAGCTATGTTGAAATACAGGCAGCCTCATGCTTGTATCATTCTTTTGGGCTGAGTAATTTTAATTTATGGCTTTTGTATTGAAAACACCAAAATAGACCAGACATGACGCCACACTTGCCCTTATGACAAGTGGCAGTTATTGGAATTGCAAGCAGAATGAAAGCCTCTGTGACTTCTCTTGAAATAAACTAATATAGGAGGCTTGGTAGTAAGTTTTGTTTTAGTTTTTGTAATATTGATAATGATAAAATTGATACTAATATTTATAGCAGCTGTTGTTTATTTAGGGCTCATTATGTCTCAGGCACTGTGCTAACCTTTTCTCATGCATCATCTTTTCGTTTTTAAACTTGACCAAACTTGTGAGAAATAGATGCAATTATCCCATTTTAGATAATAGGAATATTGGCTTGCAGAGGTTAAGTGATCAATGCCAGTTCTCCGCGTGTGTGAAGTCCTGTTTTCCACCACGAAGCTCTATGCCTCCCCGCCCGTATTATGTATGCACTGCCAAATTAATTTTCAAAATGACAGCATAATTCATGCAAAACCATAAGATGGTAGAAAGATACATGAGAGAGAAATTTCCCAGAGAGAATATCTGTCTTTTTGTGTGGGAAAGGTTAAAAGCAGTGGTGCTTTTCTCACTTCCTAAGCAAATGTCTTATTTTGCTTAGTGATAGAATTAGCATATTCCCCTGCATGTTTCGCCAAGGCTGCTCATGGAGTTCTATTCTCAGTCCTGGCTACTAAATTCTTTAAATAGCCCTGTCTGTGCTTTGCAGCTTTCATTACAGTTCTCCTCTTCCTAGATTATATAGCCTGCGGCTGTGGAAGACACAAGGCTGGATATAAAGATAACCTTAGCATGAGGTGAACAGAGTTGGCAGAGCTCTTTGTCCTGGAATAATACCTAATAGTTTGGGTAGTAGAGCCTGCAAAGATTATCTCTTCTTGGGTCATATTAATTGTGGTCTTTAGCTTCTGCCCTGTCCTAGAGTTAAGAGGACTCTAACCTGTTTCTTTATGTTCTGGGCAGCTGAGTAAGGACCTGAAAAGCCCATTGCCCAAGTTTGTAACTGAAATTGGATGGCCTGATTTCATGTTCAATTGGTACACATTTGTTCTTATTCCTTTTATAGAAAAAACTACTAATGGTTTGTGATCTTTCTCAGAGTGATTGAATGAGTGGAAATCACATTTTGCCATATTGTTATGACAACTAAACACCCTGGTTTTTTGGGACAGATACAATTTCAAGTACCCTATTTTGTCCCCGAATTGTACATCAGATCAATATTGCCTGATTTTTTTACTAAGGAGACATGCTTTCCTCAGATAAAAGAATAGGGAAGGAAGCTTTTTTGTAACATCAGTTTTTGTCCAGCATTGAGAATTCCAAGTACACACACCCACGCGCACAAACATTATCTCCTCATCATGCTTCCATTATTTAAGTGGGAAAATTGAGATTTAGAACTTTCTCAAGCCCACATTGCTTTTGAGTGCCTGGCTCCAAAGCCTGTTGAATTTTTTTATTAATCTCTTTCTACCCTTTAACTTATTTTCTAAGTGCAATAAGAAAAAGTTCTCCATGTGTTTAGGTTTGTATAAAACAAATTTTATTAGTGTCGTAGGCCATGCTTGTATTTCCTCTCCTAGAGTTATTCCCCCTGAGTACATGCCCCATACTCTGGGGTGTCTGGCTACAGATGCTAAGTGAAGGTCTAATTTGCATGATCCAAAGCCTCTGTCTATTCTACCCAGCCTCTCGTCCAATTCATTCTTCCCTAACTCCGTAAATTCTTGCTACTGGGAGATATGAAATCAAACACCAGGCACCTGAGCTGGTGCCTGCCTGACATTCCATGATTGATTGCCATGCACTAATTACTTAGAAGGCTTGGGAGTGGGTGTGAGAATAGGGAATGATCACAGAACAGTTAAAAAGAGATTTGTTTCTCTTTTTGCTGTTCCCTTGTCATTTGCAAATGTCTGTTGGTTTCCTTTCAGCCTGTTTGTGATTAAGAATCCTGCTGAGATGACACTTGGTGGATGGAAGAGCCAAGCCTTATGCCTGCATTTCTGCAGGTAATTTACACAGTGGATCCATGGAAAGATCATCTGCATTTTACAGAAGCTAGGTTCACTATAGCCTTTTAACAAATTTGTAGCAATCACCACGAGGACATTAATGCAAAATTTTCTAGTGAGAAGATAATTGTTGAAATATTATTGTTTTTTTTTTTCATTAATAGGTGTTTTGACTGTCAGCCTTTTCACTTACGTTGATGGTTCTCTTAAATCTGTGCAGGAAAACCATCCTGATGATATTTGATAACCAAAAAGATAAACACAGCTTTTAGGTAATTTATTTGGCAGACACATTCATTGAGCATCGTCACTGAAACTTTTATATGTGTCACTGAGGGAAGAATTGAAATAAATCAGTCTAAAGAAAATAATCTACACTGATTTCCAAGATTCAAAATTGTAAGAGTGACCCCTAGTGACTATGTAACTGTTTAAGTCTTTACCAAAACTCAATGTAATATTAAGTATGAATACATGAAGAAAAAGAAGCTATACTTGCTTTATCATTAAAAGAAACCCAAAGTATTTCAGCAGTGATACTTTGAAAACAATAGAAATTTATGACAAACATAGATTTTTCCCCCCAGTAAAATATATATTCACTTTCCATTTCATCCTCTAGCATAAATCCATGAGCTACAATGCAGGACGACTAAGTGAACAGCACTTGCGGAAGTCCTGAGGGTCATGAGACAAAGGCCTCCTCCTGGCTTCTATGTGCTCACAGGTTCATGAGCAGAGGCAAGAAAGTTGGACCTTTGCTGCAGAGTGGGATATGACAACAGAGTGCAATAGAAGGGGGGAGATTTAAGGACCAACGTGAGAAGGCTGCATGGCTATTTCTGGGGAGGGTAGGTCGGAGTAGTTCACTAGGTGGGAAGGGACAGGGAGGGATCAGCTCCACCTGGGCACAGACACATGAAGGTGATGTGAGTCTGTGTGATGACTGCACATTTTTTAGCAGGACTGGAGCATATATTGCTGTCAAGATTGCAAGAGGAGGCTCAAGAGGCAGGAAAAGATATCTCAGGAAAGGTCTTGAATACCCACCTTGGACATTCTGCTGAAAGCAATGGGAACATGTTTAAGAAAGAGAATAATATGCACAAATTTGAATTTTGGGAAAATTGATCTAGCTTTAGAGATGAGCACAGTGTAGAGGCATCCAAGACCATTGCAAAGAGACCAAAGAAGGAGATTCCAGCATCTCTGTTGTGGGTAGTATTTTGGATTCCTTTCTCTGTTCAGCTAGATCACAGTTAGCAGTAGCGGTGCTTTATTCTTTGTTCTTGTATTACTAGTAGACATTGTAAATTTTGAAATGTATTTTAAATGATAATTACCATTGATTTTACTCTGGGGTAAATATGCAATTCCATACCTGGTATATATGTACATGCATATATATATATATGAATAGGAAGATGTGTCTATAAATTATACACACACCCTGATAACATTTGATAATGGAAAATATATGTATTTGGCTATTGGTATTTTGGTTATTTAGACATACACACATTCATTCAGAAATAGTAACTCTGTGAATCAAAACATGACATTTCATTTCAGAATCCAACCTTTTAGATCTTTATTACAGGAAGATGTTTTAAATAAACTAGAATATAGCTGAAAAAAAATGCCATATCTCTAGGTTGTCTAGATACCACATTAGGAATCCAAACCTGAAACTATAAGCCTTGGGTTAATTTTAGTGCCTTTACCTCTCATACATTCACACACTTAATTCTCCTTCCTGACACCAAGAAATTCCCTAACCAAGAAATTAAATAGCCAAGACAGTGATTCTTCCAAAGACATACTTTAAGGAAGGGTCTAATTGGAGAACAACCAGAAACATGGCTTTTGGTAACAAGGGACACAACTGCATTGGAGATTGTCAAGGATGCTGTGGTGTGCTACCCAGATGCCTCTTAAGAATCAAGGCACTTATTCCTCCAGTTGCTAGGAGTGTGGCCTTCTGACAGCACACAGCTGAGTCCCTCTCCAAAAATTTCCCACCACCTAAGTTTGCATCCCTTGCCTGTGTATTCCCCACCCAAAGACTGGTCAATGAAAGCATCTAAGGTCTGACCCCTATGCTTCACTATGGATGGGACCATCTGAAGGATTGTCTCGAATTCAGAGGTCCCAGTGTTTATGGATGAGTCCTTAAACGAGACATCATTGGAGTCCGTCTTCCAACTCTACCCAATCCCGCTTCTACACTTCTGTTCTACAAGTGTGGTTCCAAAAAGACTGCACACAAATCTGTCTCATTCTTTCCAGGGAATTAAAGTAAATGTATCCCAAACAGAACTGAAATAATCCATTTAAATGCCATCAATCATTAGAAATGTAGGGGAAAATTCATATTTCTATTAGGTTTTTTCTCTAATAACTAGTTTGGTATTGCATTTTGCTAGGATGTAAGCACCAGGAGGACAGGAATTTTATTAACCTGGTTCTCTGATGCATTCACAGCACCAAATACCATACCTGGCATATTGGGGGTACTTAAAGAAGAAGTACATGAAATCAGGCTTTCTTAGATCCTCTCTAAAGTGTAGATAAAAACCTTGATATAGTATTATATGTGCAATTATTGCATAAAAGTCAAAGCCTGGGTCAAAAGCTACTTCTTCATGATGTTTTTATTGATTTTTCCCCAGTGAAAGACTCAATCCTCACTCAACTTTCTCCACTGCTCTTTCATGATGTTTATTACTTTCTACATCTATTGTAGTTATCTGTTCCTTTTGCTATATTTTTTACTGAACAACAAAGTGAGAGGCTGCAAGAGGAAAATTGCGCCCATTCTCCTTATGACTGATGGAAGCATGGGAGAGGTAGGTTAAGGGTTGATGGAACATTTTCCAAATAACCACGTTTGGATGCATTTGGGATTTGAAGCTATCTTTACCATGATCAGAAAAATAGTGTGTTAGTTTGCAAGCTGTCAGAATGCAAAATACATGAAACAGAATGGCTTTTTAAAAAGGGGAATTTAATAAGTTACAAGTTTACAGTTCTAAGGCCATGAAAACGTCCAAACTAGGGCACAAACAAGAGGTTACCTTCACTCAAGAAAGGTCGATGAAGTTCGGGGTTTCTTTTTCACCTGGAAGGGCACATAGCGATGTCTGCTAGCTTTCTCTTTAAGTGGCATTTTCCTTCTTCTTCTCCAAAAGTCTCTGACTGTTTGGACTCTGTGAGCTCTGGTGGCTCTAAAGCTTTTTCCAAAATGTTCCCTCTTAAAGGGCTCCAGTAAGCAACCCACCTTGAAAGGGTGGAGACACATCTCCATAGAAACCATCTCATCTAAGGTCACCACCCACAGCTGGTGAGTCACATCTCCATGGAAACAATAAAAAAGATTCTACCCAGCAATATTGAATGAGGATTAAAGGACATGGCTTTTCTGGGGTACATGACTGATTTAAACTGGCGTACATAGCATTTATTCTTATATCCCCTACAGTACCTGAGAACACATTCTCTCCATATTATAATTGACTCAACAGTTTTAAATTGTTGCCCTTTCTTCCTGTCTTAAAGTAAATTGCTAATAACTGAATTTCAACCACCAGTGTAAAAAGGGAGAGGTGGACAAGCATTCTTTCAAATAATTCAACCATATACCAGCTATTGATCTATTCTTAGAGAAAACAAACCATATTCTAACACTATAGATCAAGAACACTGGATCATTTTACAACTTCTATTTTTTGTCTGCCTGTCTCTATACGCTTAAATGTAACATACCCAGCTATGTACCCAGGGTATGAAGGAGACCAGTATAAACTAAAATTAGGTCTCCAGCCTTACATCAGTAGGTGCCAGATCCTCTCAAAGTCTCCTGATCTCACTGAGTTCTGTCCATACCAATTCCTGAGCTTTGGGATTTCTCTCTCACTCACAGAACTGGGCTTGCTGTGGAGCATTGACAGTGGAATTCAGCACCTCAGTCTCAAATCTCCCTACTTTTGGCAGGACATAGAACTCACACTAGATTTCTCTACTCTTAAACATTTGGAGCAACTAACTGTTTACGGTAAATATGAGGAATGTCTGTTTATCAGCTAACTCTGTCATAGGTTGGGTTCCGAGAAACAGAAGACCGACACACCAAGACAGAATTGTGTGCAGGAGTTTTAGTTGTGTATGCTCCCTTCAGAGCTGTCCTAAGTTGGGGTGGGGTGATTTTTATTTCCCAGCATGGAGCACGTATTTGATGCAGGCTTCCTCTAGGGGAGAGGACATTATCATTGCAAGACAATTGTCTTCAGCAGAGGCAATTCACCAGAATGCTTGGTGGCTAACTGCTGCCTGCTGCTAGTAACATCAGCAGCTGAAGAAAAAGTTCTTCAGTCCTAAGGGGAGCCCTGGGCAGAGCCCCACTGGGTACAGTATATTTTGTAAAGTTGATGATCCTACCCAGATGTACAAATGTCTTAAAAACACCTTATTATTTAGGATTATAAAATAAAATAAAATGTTCAGTGTGGTGGCCTTCCTTTAAGAATAAGATAGAAATTCTCCAAGTGTAATCCTGGAAGAACCTACCACTATTAGGACCACATTGACTGCCTGTTTAAAATATTTTCTCTCATCTGTCCATCAGATACAGGGGGAAAAGGAGCATCAGGGCTTTCACAATCACACAGTCACACTGTAAAAGTTACACAGCCATACAAAAAAATACATTTCCTCTCAAAAATACTGAATTAGAATCTCTGGACATGAGTCTCATGATAGTCTATTGATCAGCACTGCAAAGCCAGGTGAAACAGGTCCTTGTGAGTTCTCTTGAAAAGGCTGTTGTGTAAGGTGGAGTCCTCTCGATGTCTTAAGTCAAAGCCATTTTTAATTAACAGTTATGTGTGTATGCATGTGTCTGTGTGTGTAATGTGTGTTTTGAAAGAATGATAATTATTCATTTTGATAATATGACACACATAGGAACATAAAAGCATGCAATATTTTAAACTTTTCATGAACAATTTTGATATTTGGTGGATTTAGTGTAGTTTTTAATTAAAAATGAGTTTTGAAAAAGCTTTGGGAGTCGAGAAAATCTATGGCAGTTGTCTCAGTTTGTGAAAGCTGCCAGAATGCAAATATACCAGAAAGGGGTGGGCTTTTTCAAAGGGGATGTATTAGGTTACAAATTTATAGTTTGAAGTCCATAAAAATGTCCAAACTAAGGCATCCACAAGAGAATACCTTCCCTGAAACATGGCTGATGGTGTCTGGGTTCCTCTGTCCCAGGACAAGGCACATGGCAATGTCTGCTGGCCAGTCTCTTCTTGATTAGTTTCAAAATGACTCTCTCAGCTCTTGTGGGTCCTTCTGGCTTCTCCTGGGGCATTTTCTCTTTCTGAGCTCTCTCCAAAAATGTCTCTTCCTTAAAGGACTCCAGTAAGCAGATTAAGACCCACCTTGAATGGATGGCGTCACATCTCTGTGGAAACAACCTAATCAAAAGATCCCATCTACATAGATCTGCACACTCAAGAAGAGATTAAAAGAACATGGCTTTTCTGGGGTGCATAACAGTTTCAAAGTAGCACAGTAGTCTAAGGTGCTTAGCAATTTCAAACATTCATAGGAAACCTCAGATATCCCAAAACATTTAGAAGGCTTTGAGCAAATGTTAGAATGGTGGACAATCTAGTGAATTACCCACTAGTAACAACTTAGCATCTACCTCACAAAACGATTTTGTGCCCAGAGATTGTAAGAGGTGACATATATGTTCTCATTTAAGATAGGGAGTGAAATATTTTCACCATCTCAACCAACCATCTTCATTATCATCAACCTCTCAGTTGCATTATTCAAGTCCTATACCTTGAAATACCAACTCAATGTTGATGACTCCACATTTATACCTTCATCCATAACCTCTTTGCTGAATTCCTAATTTATTGTTTCAAATGACTGCTTAAATTTTCCATTTAGAGTTCATATACTCACCTGAACATTGGCATGTCCAAAGACAAATCTTTTCTCTAACCCCCTGTTTGTTTGCTGTTCTTCCCATTTCAGTAAATGATGCAAACCTACTAAAATTCCTCAAACTAGAAATTTGAGATTAACCTTGATTGATGAACTGATTATCTTGAACCCCTTCCTAACACTTAAAATTAGAAAAATCACCTTCAGTATTCTCCCTTTTGCTCTTTTCTCTACCCCTTCTCCATATTTTCTCCACACAGCAAGCACAGTCATATTTGCATAATGCATATTTTATATTATTGCAAATCAGGTAGTGTTATAAACTGTCAATGGACTTCCATTATTCTTTCATAGTATACAAATGGCATAATATACATGGCTTACAAGTACCTAACTGGTGTTCATCTTCCCCAATATTTTGTCATTCTGTTCCTTGCTTGTTTTTTCAAGGTGCACTGATATAATTGTTGACCATAGAAAACATAAAAGCTAATTTTGTCTTTGACCCTTTTTCTTACTCTTTTCTCTCCCAGAAATGCTCTATCACCAGAGCTACCCCAGGAGCGGTGTTCTTATCATTCAGACATCTGTCTGCACACTACCTCTCAGTGAGGCTTTCCCTGTATAGTATGATGAAAAATTTGGCTAGACTTTGTCACCAGTGACTGGGGAATTTCCCATCACAGGAACATTTTCTATTCATTATGAGCCCTGGGTCTCACTTGACATTTCATATGCTAATGAAGCAATAGGGCAACAGGGAGGAGTCAACTACACCTGCAGACCTAGGGTATGACTGGCCATCCCAGAGATACCAAAGGGTTGGGGTATGAGCCACTTCCTTTCATTTCACTGACCCAAACTTTGGAGGAGAAGGAGGCTGCAGATTGAATTCAACCTCATGGACATTAATTCCATCAATCCTGTCTGATGACATGAAACCCCATTGTTCTAAACTCAGGGCACTTGAAGCTACATGGAACTTCCATGATTGAACAGATACAACTCTATACAGAGAAAAGATGACACCTTGTAACTCCGCTTGGAGAAGACATGGAAGCTTGCTTTCCTAGACTTTGCCCCGTGTATATTTTCTTTTGGCTTCTTCTTATTTCTTTCCTTTTACTATAATAAATCTATAATCAAAATTATAGTGCTTTCAGGGGCTTCTGTGAGACATTCTAATGAATTATAAAACACAAGGGGTGGGGGCAAGCTTGAATTTATAACCAGTTGGTGAGAAGTGTGAATAGCTTGGGTTCCCAAACTCATGACGGAGGCCCGCAGGGCAATCTTGTAGAGGATTATCCTTAATCTGTAGAATCTGGCTAAATCTAGGTAGTTAGAGCTGTGATTCAATTGATTGAGTCAATGCAGTCTTTGCAGTCGCTATTGAATTTTGATATACTTACCTAACAACCCAACCTAAGTTAACCTATTTACCCACCTCTCCATCTTTATCACATCACTTTATTTTGTTAATTACATTTGCCATTTTACTATTTGTGGTAGTTAGATTCAGGTGTCAACTTGGCCAGGTGAAGGTGCCTCGTTCTGTTGCTGTGGACATGAGCCAATGATACGTGAACCACATCTGTTGCTCATTACATCTACAGTAGGCTAGGAGGCTGCCTGCTGCAATGAATGATGTTTGATTTAATTGGCTGGTGCTTAAATGAGAGAGCTCAGCATAGCACAGCCCAAGCAGCTCAGCATACCTCATCTCAGCACTCGCAGCTCAGTCCAGGCCTTTGAAGATGCAGAAAGAAATCACCCAGGAGAAAGTTGTTGGAACCCAGAGGCCTGGAGAGAAGGCCAGCAGAGACCATCCTGTGCCTTCCCACGTAAGAAAGAACCTCAATTGAAAGTTAGCTGCCTTTCCTCTGAAGAACTAATGAAATAAATCCCCTTTTATTAAAAGCCAGTCTGTCTCTGGTGTGTTGCATTCCAGCAGCTAGCAAACTAGAACAGATTTTGGTACCTGAGGAGTAGGGTGCT
The DNA here is from genome assembly GCA_004026745.1 of Myrmecophaga tridactyla. NCBI lineage: Eukaryota > Metazoa > Chordata > Mammalia > Pilosa > Myrmecophagidae > Myrmecophaga > Myrmecophaga tridactyla. Next base: position 28,385 of record PVIY010004488.1, on the reverse strand, counting down.
GCTGCAGTTTGCAAATACCAAACATGTTAGAACAGCTTTTTAGATGGATAAGGGGAAGGTTTTAGAGGAGTTGTAAGGAGCTTGATAGAGAAGGCCTAAAATGCTCTGAAGAGACTGTTAGTAGAAATGTGAACTCTAAAGCTACCTGTGCGAAGCTCTAGACAGAAATGAGGCATGTATTATATCAGACTGGAAGAAAGATGAGCCTTGTTTTAAAATGGCAGATAATCTGGCAAAATTGACTAGTGGCTTTGGCTGGAAGGCAGATTTTAAAAGCCATGAACTTGGATATTTAGCAGAAGAGATCTCCAAACTAAATGTCGAAAGTGCAGCCTGGTTTCTCCTCACAGTCTATAGTGAAATGTGACAGGAGAGAGATAAGCTGAAAACTGAACTCTTGAGTACAAAGAAACCAGAAATTGATGTCCTGGAAAATTCTGGGCCTCCAGAAAAGGAGACCACAGAGAATAGTGCCCTGCGTGAGGATTTAACCAAATGTGGAACCAGTCAGCCATTTCAGAGAAAGTCGGGATTGGACATGGAGTTATCCAGGAAGGATTTGGGGAAACGCCTTATGTCTGATAGGCATGACCCAAGGCTACTGCATAGAAAGCCAATGAGAGTGCTGTGGGACCTGTATAAATGGAGCTGCGGCCAGTTTGGACTGGGGGGTTCAAAGAAGGGACAAGTTGGAGGAAAAATAACTTCAGAGGCAAAACCATGGAGTCTGAGGTCTGAAGTCAAGAAGCCTTGGACCAGGAGAACAGACCCACCCAAACCCATGGACAGTGTGAGTTTGCCCCAAAGGCAGAGGATGGGGCTTACACCTCATTGCAGTGGAAGAGGCATGCCACTTTAGGCCTTGGAGAGGGTGAAGCACATTCATTGGGGTTTGGGGAGAGCCTGGCTGCCACCACAAGGAGGGGTTGAGCAGGTGCCCCAGAGATGGCAGAGAGCCTGGGTGCAGCCCCAATGTTTTAGAGTGTGGAGCCGAGGTAAAGGTGGTCTCCCCAGTGTTCCCCGAGGTTGCGTTTGGAGAGAGTCAGGCCTCTACGTAGGCCCTTGGACAGGGCGGGACTGCTGCTTTCTAAAGCCCTGAACATAAATGACTCTCAGACTTTGAAATCTAATGGACTTTGCCCTGTGGGTTTTCGAAACTGTATGGGTCCGGTGACCCCTGTGTTCCTTCCTCCCTATGGAAATGGGTATGTGTATCTTATGAACGTTCTTCCTTTGTATGTTGGCAGCAAATAACCTGTTCTAAGTTTTACAGGTCCAGAGCAAATGGAGAAAATTTTGCCTTAAGACTGTGCATACATTTAACTAACTTAAAGTTTCATAAAGGCAAAATAATCCCTATTCAATACTGTATGTTTGAAACTGTAAAAAGATCATCTCCCTGGAGATGTGATTTAATCAAGTGTGGTTGTTAAATTGGATTAGGTGACAACATGTCTCCACCCATTTGGGTGGGTCTTGATAAGGTTCTGGAGTCCTATAAAAGAGGAAACATTTTGGAGAATGAGTGATTCAGAGAGACAGAGCAGAACGACATAGCCACGAGAAGCAGAGTCCACCAGCCAGTGACCTTTGGAGATGAAGAAGGAACATGCCTCCTGGGGAGCTTCATGAAACAGAAGCCATGAGAGAAAGCTAGCAGATGACGCCATGTTCGCCATGTGCCCTTCCAGATGAGAGAGAAGCCCTGACTGTGTTTACCATGTGCCTTCTCACTTGGGAGAGAAATCCTGAACTTCATCGGCCTTCTTGAACCAAGGTGTCTTTCCCTGGATGCCTTAGATTGGACATTTCTATAGATTTTTTTTAATTGGGACATTTTCTCAGCCTTGGAACTGTAAACTAGCATCTGATTAAACTCCCCTTTTAAGAAGTCATTCTGTTTCTGGTATATTGCATTCCAGCAGCTAGCAAACTAGAACACAATTGATTAAGGGTATATTAATTTACTAATATTCTTCTTCTAAGAGAATTCATGCTCCATAGGGTAAGGCCCTTGCCTTGTTTATTGACAATGATGTTTTCAGCTTCAGGAAAAATGCTTTGCATATTGTAAATGCTCAACATATATTATTTGAATTGATAAATCAATAATGATCATGATAATAGCAACTCCTAATATTTGTTCAGCACTTACTGTGTACCAGTTGTGAACAACTTAAATGTATCCCATCTTTATATTGGCATTATGAGACACCACTATAAAAGAAGACGTTTTTAATTCCAAGAATTATATATTTCTACTAGAATAGTTCACTTTGTTAACTTCATGAGTGACTGTATTTCTCTATTAACAATATAACAATATAATTAAGGAGGGGGTCACTAACTTTTTATCATCAAATTTTACAACATCGTTTATTTTAAGAGCAAACACTGAAGTACTATTTGTGAACTGGGGTATTTGTGTAAAACCTGGAGATAGCCCTCAGAAATATCAGTGGCCTATGGCTATTGTATAGCACTAGAAAATCTTGTAGTAATATTCAGGTCTTTGGTAAGGAACTCATTTAAAACATTTTAATCTGAGTTTTTTTTTTTCCTTTTTCTATTAATATGTGACGATGTTCTCAAATTGTTTTGGAATATACTGCATGGAAAAAGTAATCATTGGTAATAGAGCCTCTGAAAGCTGTACTTTTAGGAAACAAAATAAAATAAATTTTGAAGTCTTACTGAAGATAACGATATCATCTAGCACTCAGTTACTAAGTTAAATATGTTCATGAACTTGGAGCTATTAAAACCTATTAATAGTACCCTGTTAGATATTAAAGTGTTAATGAAATGGAGTTGCAATGAAATAAATTACAAAAACAAGCCTACTTTGAGTTTTGCCTTCAGAGAGGCTTAGTAAAGAGTAAAATGTATGATACTTTGGGTTATAGCTATACATTCTTCATGACTACAAATACAAATGAATTTTCCATCTTGGCCATGTAGAGAAACTTATAAAATCGTACTTCTCAGTTAAACTAAGATCCCAAAAGTCTCAAGGTGAGCTTTGCTGATAAACTCCCTGAGTGTTAGCTAGCTATAGTTAATGTTATGCTTTTCTTCCAAATATATTGAATGTGAAGTTCAGGTCATTGGTATGAGCAAATGGACAGAGAAATTTAAGAATACTTTGAATAACTTGACTTAAAATCTATAATTTAAGAACTATTTTTGGGGGGATAGAGTTGATAAATGAACCTTAATCTAAACCCCAAATAGAATCTGTTATTAGGGTAAGGTAGGGGGATTTTGAAATGCTCCTTAACTTTAATTTTTTTCCATGATTTTTACAGTTAATAAAGAAATATTAGTAAGAGAAACTTAGGGAGAGACTGGATCTCTAAGAATCCTCTCAATCATTTTGTTTGATAGATATCATGATCCATAATTTTTTAAATAGGAAATAGAAATTCAGATAATTAAAGAAATTCTCAAACAGTGTACAGAACTGTGTGTTAGTACTTTAATTCTGATGTCCACTAGAAAACACTGGACCTTAATCTATGGTCCTCCTTGGCCTGTTTTTGATCCCTCTTTCCCTGTTCCCTTTTATATGAATTCAGTTCAGCACTGTTTAGTGATTCATAACCATGTCAAAGTCTCTATGAGGTGCCAGGGATATAACTTAATCTGATTCAGCAATTTCCAAAGAGAATGAAATGGGATAATTGTGACCAAGAAGTTGGAGTTTAAGTGATGATTATGATTACTGAAATCATGATATAGATATTCCTTTTTACTTCCTGGTATATTAGAGTAGACAAAGAGAAATAACTGAAATCTTTGAACTATAATCCAACTGCCTTGATCTCTGATAATAATTGTATAGCCTTTATCTTGTACCCTTGTGATTGTAAGAATCTTGTGACTGACCTTTAATTGTGCTCATTTTATCCAGTTTTTTTACTTTAGTGTCCTATGATCACTGAAGACAGCCACAAATGTTTATTAATGAAGGGACTTGGGTCAGTCCAGAACTTAATGAAGGGACTTGGGTCAGTCCAGAACTAACCCACCCCAACTGAAAAGTTATCTTTATAGCCAAAACTGGATCTTACCAAAATGGACCCACCTGACGTGTGCAGTAGCTTAGACTTTAACCTATGTGTGACCTATACCTCATTTTAATGCTAAAAATCATGCCTATCTTCATATTAAGGGTGCCATTTTCTTACATATGTTCTTTGACTAAGCATGTAATCAATCTGTGTATGTTCAATTACCAGCTCACCTCTAATTACATCATCTAGAGTCACTGTGCTCATTTTCCTAAAGCCTACCCATATTTTGAGCCTATAAAACTATCAGAATTACTCAAGGAGAAGGATTTTTAGGCTGATAGGCAACCTGACATTCGGCTTCGCACCTAGCAATAAAATTTTTCTCTTTTTAAACCTATGTCGTAGGAATTGATCATTTGAATGCATCAGGCAGAGAACCCACCACCTTTGTCTAGTATTGTAATTGTTTCGTAAAATGACAAGCACAGTGACTGGCTGGTAGTAATGCTCCACAAATCTTGCGATTTCTTTTCTTCTCTTCCCACTCCTCCTTTTGCAGAGTTATTATCATTATTATTAATCAGCCACTATTCCTGCCCTCAAAGAACTTAAGACTAATGAAGGAAGTATAATGACAAATAATGTGACTGTTTCAGGAGTGAATTTTAGCAAATGTAAGGGACACTATTAGTTTAAGAAATGACTCAGAGTCTCAGAGGAGATTTTGTTTAAGAGGTGTCTTAAATTTTGAATATGATTTAACTGATAGAGAACAAGAAGGTCTTGACATTAAAACATTCTTGAACAGAGACATCAAAGAAACTCTTTTAATCCCACCCTAATTCCACTATAAAGATATGAATATGATGCTGAGTAGATGCTAAGTAGTGGAGCCTCTCCCAGAGATTATGACCCATCTTCTTTGATCCAGGCAATCAAAGCTCCTGAGGGCAATGAAGCTCTCAGCAGAATCCAAATCCATAGAGGAGATTCAGACTTCCTTGCAAAAGATTACAAAGGGAGGAAACTCTAGTGGTCTATCATGAGTATATCTCCCCAAGACATCCTTTAGACCTAAAGTGTTCTGTCTCTGATCCAATAGGGGGCACTTTTCTATAGCTTTATGGAAGCAACAAGTCAATCAGTAAGTCTTCTGTATACTGCCTCTGTGAAACTGTATGGCAATAAATTATCTGAACTCAGTCCTACCCACCCCTGCCCAACCATAGTGATTTGCAATAATTTTTGCTGTTGTTTTTCTAGTAATAGTTTAGTTCAGCTATGGTGAGTCTGGTTTTCACTTAGTTCTATGCAAATGTCCCCCTGCCAACTACTGCAGGATCTGCTAGATCCCTGCCAAAGACATTTCTTCACCTGGATTCTTGGAGTTTCAGGCAGAAAGTTGACAGTTCAGATGTTTGTTGTCATAGGGGAAGATTAGAGATGTGCACATGTGAGTAAGCCCAGTCATGTAAATGTGAGATTGTCTTTCTTGATTCATCCTTCTATCCATTTGTTCACTGACTCATGCCCAAAACATTAACTGAGAATCCCTTACATGTATGTGTTCAATATTAGAAATACAGAGTTGGAATGATCATCACTTTATCAGTAAGAAAATGTTATTGTGGGACTTTTCTGGGCCAATCCCTGGCAAGGTCTTTGAAATCCAGTGAGAAGGTGAGCAGGGGCTGGAGCCTATCCACACAGTATGTGTTATCTAGAAAATTAAGCACCCACTATGCATAGAGCACAGTGCTCAGGTTCATGTAGATGATTTCTAATATACTGATACAGACACACATAAAAGACTTCTGTACTATGAAGTAAATGCCACAAAGCTCTATAGTAGTGTTTCTCAACCAGGGATGGTTTAATCTCCCAAGGGACATTCGTTAATATCTGGATATGTAATTGATTGTCACAATTTAGAGTTGCTACTGGCAAGCAGAGGACAGAAATTAGCTGAATGTCCTATAATGCATAAGACAGTCCCTTCACAGCAGAGTATTCCAGCCCCAAATGTCAGTACTGTCCAGGTTGAGAAGCTCTGCTCTATTGACCCATACAGATGGCTATTAATGGTCAGGAATTCAGTGTCCTGGGGGCAAGAAAAGGCTGGCCAAGGGAGAGGACATTTGAGCTGGCATATGTGGATTTCATTTCAAGTTAGTATGAATGCTCATGACCCCAGTACACTGCAAATTAAACACTGAACAATAGAAAATCATTTTTATTTTTAACAAATTACTGGGGGATATTTTTCCTATCTGATTTCCTCAGTATTCCTAACAACCTTGCCAAGTATACAGAGCAGATACTATTTTCCTGTTCCAAAGAGATTATGTTTTGTTTATTTATATCCATCACTCCCCTAAATCACCACCGTTAGTAAATGACATTGCTCATCAAGTCTAATAACTGCTTAAAATAAACCAGTCTATTCCAGCAGCAGAGAAGAGGGCTATTAGAAATTCTTCACAATGTAGAATAATAACGGCTGCACTTTGGGAAATGAATAGCAGATGCTTTGTGTCGGACATTCTTCTACTTTACTAGAGCCCTTCCACATTTCAAGGACACTCTGGTTAAATAATTTGAAAAACCCTATCATTTTGAATCGGGCAGGAAATTAACAATACCTACTCAGATCCTCAAGGAGGCGCTAATTCTACAGAGCTCCAACAAAACTGCCAAGAAGAACACAAGAAGTGTGCAGAAATAATCTTTGCTAAAATACTGGATCCATAGAGAGTATAGTTGGGTTTATTAGTCATTTCTCAAAGGGGCTTCTCACCTGCAGACAATGCCAGACTCTGGTCTCTTGTTTATCAGGTAGATAGGTAACTCTTCAGATACTCCACACCACCTAGAGGTTTAACTGAGGCTGAGAATCACTTGACCAACTGGCGATTTGTAGCTCCTCCTTGTGGTTTTCAGTGCCCATCTGCTATGTAATTCCACATAACTATTATTCACCTAATATATTTGTCTAATATCACAGAATTAAATACATTTATTTTACAAGCAACTTCATGTTCCAATCATGAATGGAAAACCAGCCTGAGGACAGAAAGAGTAGGTAACCTTAAAGTAAATATAATGACAACAAATGTAGTTGTTTAATTCCGACTGAAAGCCATTGCCTGAAGATCCACTCTGACTTGCTCAGAAGGGGGATTAGCATGTTTGAGAGAAGTGTTAACATCCACCACCAAGCTGAGACCTTCTCTTTCCATAATCAAAAAGATGGAAATAGCATTGAAATGTGAACCTCATTATGTGGATGCTATTATTTTTAGCTATGTGAACCCTTCCCATGCCTCACCAGTGATACAAACCCCTTGTTTTGGGAATAGCTGGTATTAGATTGTCAACTTTGTCTGGAGCATAGACAAGTATTTAAACTGACCTTTCCGTCCATACTTCTCCAAAATGCCACCCCCACTAAGGGGGATCCTTTATGTGGAGAACTTTAGGTGGGCTATTCTAACATGGCTTTAAGCCCCAACCCCCTAATTATCCAGTTGGTCTTTCTGGCCTGGCCAGCCCCCACCCTAGGACTGCATATCTGGCTGACCCCTCCCTGTTGTCTCCATAGCATATGAACTATCAGGTGAGGCCCTGGGTTCACTATGAAAATCAAAAGACCCTCCTATCAAAGGAAATTCTGAAGATTCAGAGGTTGCCTCCCTAGTAACTGGGGACAAAGACCAGTCACAATTTTCTTCCCACCACGATTTAGTTTTCAATTTTATGAATTAGAGTTGTTTTCACATGTTAGATATTAATTCTATAAAATATGTTTGAGTTCTGAAGCACAGTGTCAATTCTATAAAATATCTTTTGTAGCTTGTGGCTTACATGAAAAAAAGGATTACATGTTTTCAGGCCCTTCTTGCAAAGAGTTTATAATAACAACAGTTCTTTCCCATTTTTAGAGTGGATAGAAACTCGATTTCCCTTGCAAGACACAGCTTGTCACAAATGCTAGACTAAACATTCAGAAATAAAGGTGAGCTCCAGGGAGAGCACTGAGTTTCCAAAGAGTAATTTGTAGACCTGTCTTGAGCACTGTTTTCAGACAGACAACAAAAGACAGCTTTCTCCAAAACTAAGAGCTTATTTATTTGGCTTGTCTGCTGTAGATTTGTTTGATGTTTCTGTGACTCTTGATCTTTGTGGGAGGGAAAGAAGAGAAGGAGAGAGACAGAGACAGCTAGAAATGTAAGCCTACACTGATGCCTTTGCTGTGGGCTCCAGGCAACCTCTATTTGCCAGCTTAGACCTACCCAGTCCCTGAGATGAGGCTGGTGGGACAGGAAGTTACTAAATGCTTCCAGTATACTCCCACTCCTTTTATGAATATGCAGAGGTTTAGGATTAATTTGCTATTTCATACTTGGTATTTGAGGACCCAGCTGCTATTACCAAGCCTCCCAATCAATAATTGTCAATTATTTCCATTTACTAATCTTCAGAATTGGCATTTGGGTGCCACTGTGGTCCTGAGTTTCCTAAACTTCTCCTTTCCTTTTTTTCCCTTCCTTCCTTCCATTCTCCTCCTACCCTTCTCTCTCTTTCTTTCTCTCTCTCTTCCTTTCTTTCGTTCTCTCACCCATGCATTTATTTAACTAATATTTCTGAAAGCTATTCTACCATTTCCCAGGGTCATAAAGAACCTTAGAGATTATAATTAAGCACTGTTCTCTAATAAAGGTGCCAACACTTATGGAGAAAACTTATGGAATATTATTTACTAGGTGGCTACCGGGATTTCTCTGGAAAGAGAACGGTAGCTAAGGCCTCTCCAGGACTGGAATGGGGAAAGCCATACGACTTCTAGGTAATCCTAAACTTTTGCTTTTCTCTTCTGTTTCCCTCTAAGTCTGTGTGTGTTCTTATTTGTGCAGATTGTTTTCTCCATTGCTTCATGGGCTTCAGATATATTTTCTAAGTTAAATCACCTCCATTTGACAAGGAAAACCAAGTTCACCCACAGGCTCCCAGTCGTAGCTCCAAAGTGCCCAGTAGTGCAGTCTGATTGGTTCAACTTCTTTCAGACAAAAGGCCAAATTTGAAGCGCTTCTTGAAGAAGATCCTGTCTCTCCCTCACCTGCCATCACTGGCTCTGTCTGGTAGGGAAGGGCTCCCCTCCGTGTCTGCAGCCCTGCCCTGGAGCTCCACCTCATCATCACCATCATCAGAGCACAGACTAATGCATAGGGTCCTGTTACTCCTCTGCCCTCCCCTAATCTCTTTCTCCCCCAAGGGCTAAGAGACCGCATCCGGGCTGACGCGTCGTAGGTTCTCAGTAAGTCGCGATTGTTACAACATCGATGATGACGATGATGACACCAACATCAGCAAAGATACAGAATTCTCCAGGCTAAGTCCTGATTCATTGAGCAGGTCTCCTCTGAGACCAAGTCCATAATTCATGCTTCATTCCATAAGCACGGATTGAGTGCCCACCTAATGCTGGACTACTATTTTAGATAGTCGAAAGGCAGCAGTGAGCACGTAGGAAGTTCCCAGCCCTTGGTCCTATGCACACATGTGTTCTCACTCACAGGACCAAGTGTTGACCCCTGAACATGACTTTTATGGGGGACATGATTCTGTTCCCAACAAGGTGTCACACAGGTGAGCTCACCGTGTAATTATTATTTGAGTTGCACAATTTTAATTTATGTGTTTTCATTATTGATTTTATAATTCAGTTGAAACTTCAATAAAACAACAACGAAAAGGAATGGAAGGGCAGTGGCAATAGTCCAGGTGAGGATTTGTTTTAGTTTGGATTAGAAGGCCTAAGAATAAATAAGTACATTAGAGTGATATTGTGTAGAAGTGATGAGGCTTAGGGATGGATCAGTGAGGAATCAGAATGAATCAGATGATTTTTCCAATTTTTGCTGAAGCTAAGTCTCTCCCTTTTATTTGCAAGTTCCTTATATCTAGAAACCTGCCTCTACCAGCCCTGTGTTGCTTTAGCACCACATTTGGCCTAGAGTAAATGTTCAATAAATGTTCGTTGAATTAATAAATAAACACCATACTTTCTGACGAAGGATGAGACTCTCATTCAGTATAAGAGAAGAAAGAGAAGTAGGAAAGCAGGGCATAAACTGTAGCACTCTGAGTTGTTCTTTCAAAAGGAGAGAAAATGAAGCTTAAGTTATTTGGAACAGTGGTGACAATGGCTTTCTTTGGTCTCGTGGACACAGCAGTGTGTCTTGACACAGGGCAGGAGACTACTATTGACAATGCTTACCGATACTAAGTCTTTCAAAGTTTTCTGCAGAAAGCCATGAAGTAAAAATAGCATTGTATTATACTAAGGCTGACTGATGGGAACAGTTGCATAAAGGTTTCTTGTTAAGCCCATCAAATGTTACCCTTTGTGTAACTTTGGTTTAGTTTGCCAGGTAGATTAAATTTCATTCACCAGCAGAGGAAGCAATTGGTGTTTATATGTCTGAAGGTGCTCTGAGTCTGGCTGTCTTAGACAATGTGGCTGTAACTGGAGAGATGGGGATAGGGAAGCCAGGGTTAACCACTTGGGTTATGAATGGTCACCAATAACAAATAGAGATTGTGTTGCAACACGGAATGCATTCAGGTTCTTTGGAAATGCCTAATCTGAGCCCTTCCACCTTAGCTTCTTTTCTACCTTCAGGTATACAAAGCTTCCAATAGTCAATTGCCAAAACATTTTTTTTCTTTAAGGGAAGCAGAAATCTTTTTCTGTAATACGAGTGTCACTGTATTTTAAAAATGTGCATGCTTAGAAAAATCAGCTGTTTTCATTAAAAGCAAAAGAATCAGAGATCTGTGTTTATGAACAACAATTTTACAGCCTGAAGCAGTGAGTAGGCCAGGGGATTTTGAGTGAGGTAGACCTGGTTTGACATCTCTGCATATTCCCTTGGCAGCTGTGGTGACACCAGGGAACGTATTTATTTTGGATTACAGACCTTGCATCCCTGACTTGCAAAAGGGTGAGGATAAATAGTACATAACTAATAGTGTCATCAGAACCCTGATATTGAGATAATGCCTGTTTAATCTCTGACCTGATGTCTGATACACAGAGGCCCTAAAAAGCTAGTTTCCTCTGTTCCTTTTCTCATAAAGGGTCATGTTTCACATTTTATAGGAAGTTATGCTTTTTTCCTACACCAAAAGACCCTAACTTGTTTTACTTTGGGGATATTGGATTTAATTTTAAACGTTAATCATTTCCCCACCATCAACTATAGTATTCTCACCGAGTCCTTGGGTGTTGTTATACCGATTTGTTCTTCCTTTATCTGCTGTGAAACCAGGCATCTGTACCCACAGGTGCTGGGAGTAAACTAAGGACAAGCAGAGGGCAGGTGTGTGTGTGAAGGTGCCCCTAGGTGTTCTATGCATGGCCTTTAGATTCTGTGCTTTGTACTGTTTGTCTTGGGGCTGCCCAGAGGTCAACTCTGCATCCTTCCTGATTCTTACCAGATCAGTGAAATACCCTGCATACAGCTAAGTGAGATACTCTCGACATGTTTTTTAAAATCTTTGTAGAGTCACATTTAGATGCACCAGGAATGGAAGGCGTCGGTAAATGTGCATGGAAGTGAATCACAAATATCCTCAAAATGAGAAATTGATGTCTTTTTGAGGACAGTCTGTTATGCTCTTTTGAGGGAGACACAAAGGTTAAGTTTGGTGACACACATCTACTCAGACGAAAGGACAAATGGCTGAAAGGAATTTTATAAGTCAGGAAAAATGAGCCCACAACAGGTAGTTCAAGAGAGGGAATTTGATTGGGGACGCTAGAAGCAATGGTATTGGAAAAGCTTAAAAGACCAAACAGGGGATAGTGAGACAATCTGGAGATTAGCAATAATTGGAAATTGCTACCACCTCAACCCAAGGGACAAACTTTATACTCCAGTGCCCAGCATATGGCGCCACCTAGTGGGATTTTGAAACTGAGGCTCTGGGAGCTCTCTGGGAGGATTTGGAATAATGGAAAATTCACCCCCACCATCAGTGATGTCTCCCAAAATAGAGAGAGAAAGGGAGAAATATTCTGACTTCTGTGCCCATCACAGTCTCCAATAACCTGTTAGGACTTTCTGGTGCCTAAACTGAACCTGATGAATGCAATTCGCAAGAGACAGAACAGAACAAGGGAAGAAAAAGACAAATGTTAAGTCGACTGGCAAAAAATAATTGGTTATAATCAAGGAGTAACATTTGGGATAATTCCTGTGGGAACCAATTCTAAAGGACCCTGCATGTCAGGAAAAGGACAGGGCAGGGTGGAACCAGGAGTTGCCTCAAGGATGCTTCGTAGAGAAATACAGTTGCCTAGTTTTCCATCCTGTGCACAAGTCACTCTCACTTGAACTAAATCCAGGAGGGCAAAAAGTGTGTTTATGATCTTCATTCCCTCCTTCTCTGCTGCTGATGCCTCCCTGGCTATGTCTGCTGGTCTCCAGCCTCCTTCCTTCAGATTCCCTAGCTCCAGACTGTAGATGAAGCCGCAGCTCTGGCAGAGCACCCATGATAAGAATTTAGTTCATTTATGACACATAAATATGTTGAATAAGCAATTTTCTGTCTTCTATGAGGTCTATTACACTTGAGCTTGAGAAGCACTTATTAACTTTTTTTTTTTTAGCTAATAACTACTTGAAGCAATCTAAATTAGCATTTCAAAATAAGGCTGAGTCCAAAGGGCAAAGCGTTGGCAAACAGATGATGAGGGAAGCAGAATCTAAACATTCCTTTAGAAAGTTGAGGTTTATAGCGGGTTGGCTTTGGCATCTTCACTGGAAACTTATGTTTGGATAGCTGTCTAATTTTAAATAAGTTCTGACTTTACCCAGGATTTGGGTATGAGATGTTATATTAGTATGATGTTGTTGGAAACAGACTTACCTGGGCTAAGAGTCAAAAGATGTGGATTTGGTGCCAGACTTCCCTTTATTAACTGAACGTCCTTGAGTATGCTGCTTAACATTGCTGAGATTTGGAAAGTAGAGCAGTGGGAACGGGTGAATGTGTGTGTGTGTGTGTGTGTGTGTGTGTAGGAGAGAGACTGAGAGCATAAAATAAAAGTCTTCTCTTACGTTATATATTAACCCTGCCTATTATGTCCCCATGTGCTCAAAGACACATGCAAAAGTCACAGAAACGTACATTGAATGTGGCATTTGCTGCAAGCGGTTATCAAATCAACTTGCTCATACCAGCCATGGTCTGTAAACCCATCCTTCAGTTTTTTCCCTACATCTTTTGTGACCTCAGACAAGTCAGAAAAGCTTTACAAATAGCGCTTAGGTTCATAATATTTGGTATCAAACAAATCTAGGCACAAATCCCAAGCCCACAACTATGTGACTTTGGGTAAGTTGCAAAACATTCTTGGGCCTCAGTTTCCTCATCTGTAAGTTGGGGAAATAATAGGGAAATGCACTCAGACTTTTAGCACAAAACGTAACAAAAAGCTAGCCTCCGTCAATTCTGGATGTTATCATAATTGTGAATTATGAACATGCTTTAAGAGCTGCAGTTGTTTCCATCCACTACCTGGCCTTTATCCTTCTACCTACCTCCTCTGAGTATTTCTGGCCAGACTGTGATTCTGACTACTTGCTGATTCCTAGATCTAACAGAGGAAATATGATCAGTCCCCCAGCGCGGCCTCCTTGAGCCCAGACCTCAGTCAGCTCCTAACTCCTTCCATCCCCTTTCAGGTGACTTCGGTTGGGTTCCTCAGAAGTAGTTTCCAAGTAAAGGATCTTTGGGAATGTAATTTAATCAGGAAGAATCATCAGGAAACCATGGGAGGAGAGTGGGGCATGGGGAGAAAAGGGAGTCACGCAAGAATGTAGTGTCTGCGTTCCGGGGGGAAACATGGGCTCAATCCCATAGGCGAGCTTTGGCTCTACAGAGAGATTAATTAGTCACGACCGAGGGCAGGATAACTACTGCATCCATCAGTTGTTTGTTAGGGGTTACCCCCAAGTCCTGGCACCTGTCCCTGTGAACACTCAGGGAATCACTGACAACCTAAGAGTACGAGGTCCCAACAGGGAGAGGTGCTAGCTGCTGGGAGTGAAAGCACATGTTGAGCTGTGTGCAAAAGGGGGTAATGGGCTCCATGGGATATGGACAGAGCACTGACAGCATCTACCACAGTAAGAAACACTAATAAACCACAGCAAGTAGCTTCCCAGGTACACAGCACTTTGCCCTTTGTACTTCTCTCCATAGCTTCATTTGAATGGGTAAGGATTATTATTCTCAACTGAAAGATGGCGAGGTGAATCTCACTTAGCATATGTGTCTATGTACATTAACACACACATATATAACTATGTTTAAATTTCCGTTTAATAACTCATTCCATGATATTTAGTCTAATCATGCAGGTATGTCATTTAATGGGAGCTATGCAAATTTATCTGTGCTATAGTACTTGGGAAAAAAAGAGCAAAATAAAAATAAATAAAAGCTTTTGATAGAATGTATTTTTATTTAAAATATTTAAATCCTGGCTGAGTCATGACAGCCTTAGCCTCCAGAAGTTTGCAGAGACTGGTTGCATGAAAAAACCCCAAAGGTGTGAAAAGGGAACTCTTGTTTCTCCTCTGAGGGAGAAGGGGCATACTTTTCTAACACTATGGCACATGACAGCTTCTGTAGTGGTCCGTATTAGAACCTCTTCTCAATAATATCACAGCCAATATTGATTTGCAATTACATGTGTAAACAGCTGGGTAGAGAATACCTGGATTTCTGCCATATGTTCCTCTCTCCTCAGCTCCTGCTGATTAGTTGAACTTCTCACAGCAAGTGTGGCTCAAAAATAGATGTGGCTATAATGGACCTTAGAGTTCCCCATTTATCAGTTGTCAGAATGAGGAAAGACTTGAGAAAACACCTAAATCCCTGATGTGCATTGATTCTGACATGCAAATAAAGCAGACTATAATAATTAGGGTGGAATAAAGCTCCTCTAGTGACCACCCCACCATCATCCCTCATGGGAAAGGAGAACAGACAGTAGGTTCTTGCTCCCCGACTCCTGGAATCTCACCTTGCCTCTCTTTTCATCTGACTTAAGACATTTTGGTTGCCTGGATACCACTAAGCTTGTGAAAAAAATGTCACTGAGCTGCTGTCATGATGGTCATTTTATTACCATGATTTATAAATGGATTATCTGTGAAAAAGGTTCTTGTTTTAACCATGCCCCCTGCAGAAAGAGGCCTGTTCTCATTGGTTTGTACAAAGACAGGGCCAGCTACCCTGATAATGCTTGGCAGATGCTTTACTTCAAATAATAATCCATCCAGACAGAAGGAGTTAACTTCTAATACCACTAACATCAGGATGTGTATTCTGCCCACCCCTCAATCTTATTTCAGATTCCTTCTTCAGAGGCATCAAAACTCCCCTTAGTTTGCATCCCATTTTCCTCTACTCTGTTTCAAAAAGGAAGCAATCAACAATAACGAATTGCTTCCACCATGTTCCACATGTGGGAATCAGTTTTTGATATTTCACAACAAATGGATTTCAAATGGAGAATGGAAGAAGATGCACAATTTCCTCTAATTGTGTTTCAACAAGAGGAAGGTACAGTTTTACCGATGTGCTGAAATGGATTATATTACCACCAATCTTTTGAGTTCCTACTACATGCTGGCAGCTTTACCTGTACTGTTCCTAGTTTTCAAAACAACCTTTCAAAGAAGGGGTTGTTTTCTCCACTCAGTCACCCAAGCATTAGCTTGGTTAAGTGACATAGCAAAGTGATAGGAGTGAGATTTCAACCAAGTCAAAGCTTTTACTTATTTTCTGCTTCCTAGTGATTCCTAAAGTCTATACCATAGAGCATTAGACTTGTGGGATCCACTCCGCCGCAATCACCCCTGACCCCCCCCCCACCTCTCTCACAGATGTTAAAAGTAAAAAGGAAATGAAGAAGGAAACCTCTGGGATATAGTCATGAGAATTCACGGTACACATTAATATCCTCAAAGTTCTGGGGGGTCCTATTTTCTGTACTTCTGTTAAACTGAGATTTTCCCAAAATTTAGTAAACCAAGAAATGTGTGTTTGATTAATATCCACTAATAGAAACTGAAGAAAAATTTTGGGAAAACCTCCACAAAACCATGCTTCCACTCTATATTTATAGATTTTCCTTTGTTTCTGTACTGGTTTGAAATGATGTATGTATCCCAGAAAAGCCATGTTTTAATCCTAATCCCATTTTGTAAAGGCGGCCATTTCTTCTAATCCCTATTCAGCATTGTATGTTTGAAACTGTAATTAGATCATCTCCCTGGAGATGTGATTTAATCAAGAGTGGTTGTTAAACTGGATTAGGTAGAGGTGTGTCTCCACCCATTTGAGTGGATCTTGATTAGTTTCTGAAGTCCTATAAAAGAGGAAACATTTTGGAGAATGAGTGATTCAGAGAGAGCAGAGCAGAACGACATAGCCATGAGAAGCACAGTCTACCAGCCAGTGACTTTTGGGGATAAAGAAGGAACATGCCTCCTGGGGAGTTTCATGAAACAAGAAGCCAGGAGAAGAGGCTAACAGATGATGCCGTGTTCGCCATGTGCCCTTCCAGACGAGAGAGGAACTTGACCTTGTTTACCCTGTGCCTTTCCAGATGAGAGAGAAACTCTGATTGCGTTTCACCATGTGCCCTTCCACTTGAGAGAGAAACCCTGAACTTCATCAGCCTTCTTGAACCAAGGTATCTTTCCCTGGATGCCTTAGATTGGACATTTCTATAGACTTGCTTTAACTGGAACATTTTCTCAGCCTTAGAACTATAAACTAGCAACTTATTAAATTCCCCTTTTTAAAAGCCATTCCATTTCTGGTATATTGCATTCTGGCAGCTAGCAAACTAGGACAGTTTCCTTTTTAAAAAATTCACTTACATTTCTAGGAGTTTCATGATATGATCATCTTATAATATCAAAAAATATCCACTAATTCTAACATTTCTTCCTCTTCAATATTCTTTTTTCCCTCTTTTCCAACTCCTTATCCACCTATTCCTCTTCTTTGATATCTCTTGTGACCACCATTATCATCCTTTTCATTCATCACCAACATGACCTTTAGTTGAGCACCTATGTCAAGCAATAACAATGCTTGCCCTCACTTCATCCTAACTACTGTATGTATATCACAGAGATTAAATATTTTGCTGAAGATCACCAAACTAGAACATGGCTTAGTAGAAAATCAAACTTCTAAATTACTTTTGAATCGTGTCTATTGAGTAAGAACAGAGGGGTCCTAAGCATTATCTACGTCTACTCTATCCCTTACACTTGGAAAATTGAGTCCTTTAGGATCTAAGGGACAGGAATCAAGTATTGGAGTGAAATAGTAACAGAATCAGGATTAGAACCCAGACCTTCCAATCTCAGGCCAGATCTATTTCCATAGGGACCTCAGTGATACTACTGACAGCACGTCAAAAAGATTTTCTACTACCATCTTCTCATTTTAGGAGCTCAGATATGTTGTGAATCAAATCATCTAGTATGCAACGTGCTAAGCCCCTTAATGCATTTTGTAGCTAACTAGAGACTTCACTTTTAATTAACTAACAGCAGTTATCATATCAGTTACTTTAACTCATTACGAACAAATTGGTCCAAAAATTTGGCCATATGAACATGAAATAAGCACTATTAAATTTCTATTTAGACAGAGATTCAACTCAAATTCTAGGTCTACTATCACAAAGCAAAATTATCCTTTACTACAAATTAGCTTGGAATCAGTAATAAAAACGTCTCTAGCCTTTACTTAGCGTAGTCTTGTCATCCCAGAGGAATTATCTAGACATCTGAATAGAGCTAAAGTAAAACCAAATGAGTTATATGTTCAAATATAAGAATTAGTCAAATGTAAAAATTATTTAATGCATCTTAAAATTTGAACATTTGCAATATTTAAGATTTCCTTTATGGAAGATAAAAAGACTGTAGTTATGCCCCTTTTTAGGAAAGATAGGTATATGCAAATCTGACCAAAATGAATTATTTTCATTAATTAATAATTCAATTTTTGTAGGAGATTAACTGTGTTTCTTATAAACAGCAATTCCCACTAGCACAACAAGTTTACTTGTGGATTCTATGTGTCTACTGCTGAAGATCAATAAAAGAGACAGAAAATGTTAATCTGCCCGGACCACTCCCAGAGCCATTAGACACTAAATTATGTCTGTGTTCTCAAAATGATAACATTTAAGCAGTAATTGTGACATTACGACATAGCATTATGACAATCAACACAGGGTATATTTGGTTTATTACCATATGTAGCTGGTTGCAGTAAGAAAATGAGAATACATGAGTTTTGGAGTAAGGAGATCTGAGTTTGAAACTTATTACTACACTAAATGTTCATCCTTTGGTAAAGTTGTTAGTCTTGGTGAGCCTTTAAATATCTTCATCTGGAATTTACAAAGACAGTTTTGTCTTTATAATTTTGTCCTGTAAATTAAAAAAAAAATTTCTGTGACACATGGCTCACATAGTTGGAACTCAGAAAATACTAGATATTGCATTATCACGTGATTGATGTTTGTATAAGTTTGGTGCTTATTACATGGCCCAATCTGGTGCCCACTGGTTAGACTGTGGGAACAGAAGGACCCATGGATTGAAAATCTAAAGGTGTTTGGTTATATCTGCTTCTTACAGGTAGGACAGACAACTGATGCATAAGGCAATTTGAATATATTTACTTTATTCATGGGCTGTAATCACAGGTGCTATTCAAATTGGAAATAGCGCATTATTTCGTAAGCTATTACAATTACTTGTGAATAAATCTATGATTTATGAAACCATGCTTGCTACAGATAACTGTCATGGAATAAATTGAGCTGAAAATGAATGTCCCTCAGCAGTTTATCACATTTAAAGATGAGGAAAAGCAGAAGAGTATATTAAAATATCATGAGATTGGGCATCAGATGTTTTGACTACGTCATCTTTGTCAAGTCACTGAAGTTCTTTGATTTCCAGCTTGCTTACATGTCAAGTGGCACTAATAAAAATAATAATATATGTGCTACTAATGGATAGGGTAGTTCAAATGATTATTCACAAACACAAAACCACTATTTAGAGAATTGCTATTAAAGAGTCATTAGACACTAAATTATATCTGTGTTCTCAAAATAATAAGATTTAAGCAGTATATCAGGTTAACATTTTCTACTTTCTGTTTGTCAATAAAACAAGAAGAAGCAGAGTCCTTAAATTTAAAAAAAACAAAAATAAAGGAAGAAAATAAAAAAACACGCTGAAGGTGAGTACTGGTGTCACCACCAGGAAATGTGGTCTGATCCAATACACTATAGGGTGGTAGGTCCATTTGCATATGACCTGACAGTTGGCTAGGAAATTAACTACCATTCTAAGTCTCAGACCTACCAGCGGACTTATTGATACCAGGGTATTAAATTTTATACATCTACACTTTCAATTCTTAGAGAATATTATGAGCTTGTACATTAAGACAATAAATTGATTCATTGGATTATGAAATATAAATTAAAATCATAGCGCTTCTAGAAAGAACTTCAGTCTTTTCAATGGCCATGCGTCTGACACATTAGTATAGTCCTCATGTTTACACTTTTATTTATTTTTTTCTTTCCATATATAAATTATTTTATTGCCTTAACAATTCAAATTAAGCCATTTTACTGTTTTGTTTTGTGTCTATCTTGATGTATCTATTATCTCTCTTAAGTTAGTAGAAGGTAAAGGAGGTGTGGAGGTGGGCAGTGAGTGTTTCTCGAGAACCCGTAATGTGCCAGGCATGGAGCAAGACGTGACAGCAATTGTTACAGCAATGGTTTCACTTAATCTTCACACCCATCCTGTGTGTATGTGTGCAATTTTCGTTCTTTAACGAGTAAGCTGAGACCCAGTGATACTATCTTGACATGGAAGTGGTGGCAGAGATGAGATTTGAACTCTAGTCTTAGCGATTGTACCCCAGTCTTTCCACACTTGTTCTTTCAGATAACAGAGACCATAACTCCTTCTCTTTTTAACTTGTCAGTTTTACAGAATCTCTATCTCACTTTTGTCATATTTTAATGGTGACAAAGCAGAACTGAGTCAATGAAATCACCATTAAAGCTTGGCTTGGTTTAATTGGTGATGTTAATGAGAAACCAGAGTGAAAAAATCAATGTTTTGGCATCTCTCTGAGTGAGAAGCACATGTAGGAACTTGCAGTTGGACAGTGGAGACTCTTTTATTAGAATGATGCAGTAGTGGGATCTCGTCTTCAGTCCTGGTCATTTCTTCCACCTGTGACACCAAGTCTACCTTGCATGATCATCAACATAAGTTAATGATGCTGGTTCCTTCCCCATGGTAGAAGTCATTCTACTGAAGGTTACTGGGATGCCCGCCTGGTCCAGAGAATCCAGTGACTCTAAGCATCCGTGGAGTGCTTTCTTGGAAACTGCCTTTCATATCTTGATGGGCTGCAGGTTCCTGCCATCAGAAAACTGAGTTTCCTGTTATACTGTCAAAGTTAGTGTTGATTGTCAAAGCGATCAACATGTTGGACGTCTCTACTTCTGATTTATTTTGAAAAATAAGACATTATGTTTGAAAGTGCTACAGATGCCACACAAGCTGATACTTTGAACATACACATAGAAACACACACAGATGCAGAGAAGAAAATCAAGTTTCATTAGTGACTACACCTTATGTATCCTATGTTGTACAATGTTGAAAGTCTTTTAAGTAGTAAAACTTTTCTTCAACTCATTAAAATTGTAATATGAATACATGGGAAATGTACTTTTGCAAATAGGATTTTTTTTTACTCCTGGAATATGCCTGAATTATTGCAAAGTCAATGTAATTGAACAGAATGTATATGAATGTAAGGAGCTATGGTTATTCACAACCTTTGAGTATTTCTAAACAACATGTGCACAGACAGATCTCTCTGTGGCAACATAGAGAGGGGAAATTATCTCATACAATGAGATGGGAGGACAGGAGCAGGTTAATCATTAGAAGGAACAAAGAGTGAATAAAACAGCTCATCACCCCTCTGAAGACTCAGGCATTTTGCTGTATGTGCGCTTAAAGTTCAGAAAGACCTAAATTGTCTAATTGGGCCCACTGTATTAGCCAAGCACCATGGCCTCCCAGTGACCTCAGCATTAAGACCTTAAATCCAGTTGTTTTTTATCTCTTCTCTCTTTTGCATTTCTGAGTATTCTAGGAGTATATAAAAAAAAACATACTATTAAAAGAAAAAAAATATATTATAGTGCCTAGGAGTTCTGCAGAGACCAGACTCTGAAATCAAACAAAGTCTCACTATATTCTCTAGCTACTTGGCCATATTTTAGAAGCTTGACTTTTAACAATGTCTCTTTCTCAAGGTCAGAATTATAAATAAATCCCTCCCCACCCCGCTGATTGACTATGTCTGAAAATCCAAACTTGTTGTATCTTCGAATCTTAGTTTTGTTTAAATTTATTTTTGTTTGTTTGTTTTAAGGTAAAGTTGAATAACGGTACCTAAAAGAATTACTGAGAAATAAAATAAAAACATTATTGTAAAGCCCTTAACATGGGGCCTGAATGCGTGAGGACACTGTAAAATGGTAAGAGGCAACAGTAGTGATAGTCGCAGTAGAATAGCAGTAGTAATACAAATATTAATTTACTTCTTCACAACATTATTCTTTCCATTTATGGATAACACTGGTTCAATTGGTTATTCCTGTCTGAAGGAAGAAGACAAAAACCCTGGAACCCTCTCATAAACCAGCACAATGGCTCACACTGTGGACATTGAATACAGAAAGGTTGGCTTATGGTTGCCTACATCTTGCGCAATACCAATGCACACCATAGAAGACTCTCTTCCACTAGACTGAACCCATGCTCACTAAAGATTGCTTTCCTCTGTTCTATACTGACATTTTGAAAATGTTCCCAGAGAAAAGTTTGAATTGACTTTTCAAGAAACCAGGTAGCCGACACAACATTTATTTCCTAAGTCAGTCTGTGTAATACTGAGGCAAAAAAAAAAGGAAATTATGAGATACTTACCAAATGGAAAAACCAGAATCTATGAGATGAAAGCTTTAGAGGATATCACGCTATAAATTTTATGGTACTCAAATTAGAGCAATTGAAGTGATGAAGAATTAAAAGTCTTGGTCTATTGGAAGAATATTTAAAGGCTCATGAATGGTTAATTTGGTGATGAGTGACCAGACAGGACAAAAGAGCCAGCCAAAAGTATGTGTTACCTCAGTCAATTCAGTTATGATTGATATTAATCTGTAAAACAGATTAAGGAGCAATGGAAATTATTAGGTCTACTACAAGAAAAAAAGGCTCTAATAGTCAACTTTTTGGAAGATATAATGTGTTACCTCAGAAGGTAAAAAGCCTCCCATCAATGGAATTATTCAAGGAGAAGCTAATTATTCATTGTTCACACATCAATAGTGAGGAAATACTACATATGATGAAGGGAATGAAGCAAACTTTCAATACATTGAATACAGGATGAAACATTTGAATCTGATGAGTGCTAGTGATGTCTATCTGGCAATCATAGTAAATCCTTATGCTACAATTTTCCAGTGACATCAACTGGAACTGCAGTTTCAAGTTCTATTTGTAATCGTAGACTCATAGAACTTTGTAGCTGGAAGGGACCCTAGAAATAATCTAATCCAGATTCCACAGAGAGGGTTTGCCAATATGGCTGTGTGGGACATTATGTTGAACAGGAGCCTGAGGCATGCTCGCCATGCAAGAGAGAGAGAGCCTGGTCCACTAACAGTGCCTGTTGCGGGCTTGGGATGGGGGAATCAGGAAGAGTGAAGTGTCCACATGGTATCTTTCCCCAGTCTGGGCTGCTCCTTCACTTTGTAGATGAGGTTCAGAAAATCCCGGGGAGTTCCTCAATGACAAATGACTAAGTCATGGAAGAGAACATAGGTTTTACTAGTGATACGTTATGAATAAATTGTCTCTACGCAACAATTCTGCCTTCCATTTCTGGTTCTTTCTTAGTTTGTACACCCTATATATATGGAATCTGGCACAAGAGGGCTTATGCATTGGGCACTGTTCTAAGAACTTTCCTTTAGTTAACTCATTTGATCTTTATAATAACTCTATGACATGTACAGATGAGGAAACTAGGTCCAAAGTGGTTAAATATCTGATGAGGACCCTGATAAGCAGCAGAGCTGGGATTTGAATCCAAACAGCCTGGACTCAGAGTCCATGCTCTGAACTGTTCTGAGCTTTGTCTCAATTGGATGCTTCCTCAGCTCAAAAATAAGGGATTAGTGACAACGTCTCTTTACCAAACCTCTGGGATTTCTCTAGGTGTTCCAGAGGGATTTTTTTCTGGATATTTTCAGGGTTGTACTATCCACCCTCATTACCAGATAAAGAGATGTGTAAAAACCCCTTTGAAGAGGCTACTAACCATTGTTAAAATGGCTTTAAGAAATAAAGAGAAGTGAAATTGTCAGCTTCTCCATGCCAAGTAAAGACTTCTTTCATGCAGAAACAAGACAAATGAGGCCAAAACCAACCCTAAATTTCTGTTAGAATTAATGAAAGTAGATGTTGGCTGAATGGTGCGAACCCTCTCTCCAGTTACCATTCACTCATTTCCTTAAGAAGAACTTCTCTTTTTGACCCACTGTGCTGTCAGAATTATTTTTTAAAAGTTCTTCAAAGAATTTAGCAAAATAAGCAGTTTGCAATATTTTTTTTTTTTAGAAAAACACGTCTTAACCACAGCATTCCTCTAAATTATATGCAACATGCTAATTACAAAGAAACCCAGGTTCTGTTAAGTATAGGCTTTTAATGAAAGAAACATAGTCATAAGACTAACTGCAGCTGTTCGGGAAAAAAAATAAAAGGTTGAAATAATAGGGTGCACTGAAAAAGAATGAGAGAAATAAATCCCGCTCCCAATAAGATTTGTGGACCTGTGCCAGCAAAGTCGAACAGAGGAAAGTTCCCAGTCCAGCATTTCCCCTTCATTGAGCAGAGTGAGTGCCTGTGCTCATGTGAGGACATAAAATCCTCAACTTTACCAGCCCTAGTGGGCAAGTCAGACTCATAGACAACTCAAGCCTGGAGTAAAGAAACACTCTTAATTCCAAGAGCAATGGCTTCGAGACTATGAAAAATGCAGAGTGCCACGTTATTACAAGAATTATAAAGTGTTCCAAGAAAAATGACTGACAGACTGGGAAAAACACAATGTGGACACCATTATTAAGATGAAGGACAAGTTAATATTTGTGGGCAATCCAGGAAAGTTTAAGAATGATACTAGATGGGCAGGTGTGTTTACCAACAATGACCACATACAACCAAGGAGAGTCTTCCCTTTATCTCACATGTTTCAAATATCTTGGAGTTCTCTATATACTCCTCCATCTGTCCTTTGCTCTGATGCTTACCTAATCCAGTTTTGTTTCTACAGAAAACTTAAATTTATCAGGTATTGTCTTGTTCATGTATGTATTTATTTATCAATTATCTCTCCCCTCCTCTAGAAAGTAGCATAACAAGAAAACTATAACTTGATCTTATTTATTATATATTCCCAGTGTCAAGAATATTGCTTGGCATGTTGTAGATTTTGATATAGTTCTGATGAGATTTTGAATGATTGAATGTCCCTTGGAGGAATAGCCTTCTTTGGGAACTGCTCTTGTTTGCTAGCTGCCAGAATGCAACACACCAGAGATGGATTTTAATAAAAGGGGATTTATTTCATTAGTTCTTCAGAGGAAAGGCAGCTAACTTTCAACTGAGGTTCTTTCTTACGTGGGAAGGCACAGGGCGATCTCTGCTGGCCTTCTCTCCAGGCCTCTGGGTTCCAACAACTTTCCCCTGGGTGATTTCTTTCTGCATCTTCAAAGGCCTGGACTGAGCTGCGAGTGCTGAGATGAGGTATGCTGAGCTTCTTGGGCTGTGCTACATTGAGCTCTCTCATTTAAGCACCAGCCAATTAAATCAAACATCATTCATTGCAGCAGGCAGCCTCCTAGCCGACTGTAGATGTAATGAGCAACAGATGAGGTTCATGTACCATTGGCTCATGTCCACAGCAACAGAACGAGGCACCTTCACCTGGCCAAGTTGACACCTGAACCTAACTACCACAAGAACTTCCCCAGATATAGAGCTCCTGATTCTGAGAAAAGCAAGGTTATGTGGGAAGAGCTTGATGGCCTTAATGGAACTGGAGTCAAATAGTAGGCAACGGGCAAGGCTGAATTTCAGGTACAAGACACAAGGAAGTAGATGAGGATGGACTCATGCCAGGCTGACCTGCTGCTTTACTCCTTTCTTTCAGCCAGTCATTTAACAAATATTCATTGGGCAACCACCATGTGCTACAAACCAGAGACTTAGGGGATAATGATTAGCAAGGTCCAATCACTCTGCTTAAGGAACTTGTGGTCTAGTGAGGCAAACAAGTCAAGTGACAACTATAGAAGAAAGAGAAAGAGAAAGGGAGAGAGAGAGAGCACCATGGGAGCAAGAAGCTGAAAGCAAGGAAACTCAGAAGCGATGATGCAATGGGCTTTGCCCTGTGGTAGAAAAGTCAAGGATTGCTGGCAGCTGGTCTTCAGGAAGAAAGCATTGCCTCGATGATGCCTTGATTTGGACACTTTCCTGACCTCAAAACTGTAAGCAAATGCATACCTGTTGTTTAAGCCAATCCATTTCATGGTATTTGTTGGAGTAGCCTAGGAAACTAAAACATGCAGGGAACTATTTGGAAAGTGGCATTGTCCAAGGATGGAAAATATAGATCTCTCATTGTCCTGTGCACTCTCCACATCAAGTTTAGACAAATCTCTTTCTTATGTGGAGGGGAGATTGTTCTGTAGCATCTGAGCAATTTCTCTCTTCCCTTAGGTCATTACAATATCTGTCTCTTGCTCAGAGACGGAAAATTGCATGTAGCTGTGATTTTTCTGAAAAGAAAGGAGTGTGAGAAGAGTTTCACTCTTCAGCAAACATTTCAATCAGACTTCTTTCTGTCTTCTACTTTAAGTACGTCACATGAAGGGACAGATACTTTCAGAAAGCAAGAGGCTATCACCAGTATTTCACACTATGTGAATGGTTACTTTCTGGGGGTTAATTTCTCAGGTTTGATCCCAGACATGAGGACCTAATTATTAGAAGGTATATAACAAATTTTTTGACTCTCAAAAGGCATCAAGCATTATATAAACAAGGATCAGTTTTCACAATGGTTCATAAAAGTTATTTTTAAGTCAGAGTGGACAGTGAGAAAAGGCCTGTGCTTTTCTTATTCTTAAGCAAAGAGGATTCTTTTTTTCTTTTTGTATAGGAAGACATTCATGGATCGTCCATTGTGTTTTTTATTCTGTATCACATATTTTAATTGTGCAATGACAAACCCACGCATAAACCACCTATGATGCAGAGAAAAGCGGAATGTAGGATGAGTAACTACCACATCATATTTTTAATTTAGTGACTGTAAATAGCATTTAGTTTGCTCTTTTTTGAGTATTGTTTAATTTATTTATTAATGGATGCCTAATTTTCCAGCAAAATAGTGCCAAGCCTATTGTGGGATTCATTCAAGTAAATTAAATTCTGCTATGATTAAACTCCATAATACTGCTACTAATAGCAGCTAACATGCACTGAACTTTTATTATTTATGTTGCCATATCCCAGATACTGTTATACCAAATCAAAATGATACACATGGAACCACAAGGATTGCTTTCTGATTTCTCCTTCCACCCACTTCTGAGATAGGATTACATAGGGGAAATACATCTTTGCTTTTTCAGCTTATCAGACTCTCCTCATACAGCAGGAAAGACTTTGGAGTTAATCAGGTAGGTGTTCAAATCCTGGCTATGCTGCTTATGAGCACTACACATTTGGGAAAGTTACTGAAATTCTGTGTCTCCATGTCCATGAGTTCAAGGTGATAATTCCCACCCTATGGGGTTCTTGCAAAGAATATTTGAGATAAATTCTGCATGGTATTTATCACAGTCATTAGCAGTGTAGGAGGAACCCCAAACATTTCATATTTTCTATTTTTCCATTATTACCAGTTAATATTTTATTTGATATGATTTATATTTTACTGTTATGGTATAACGAAGGGCATACCCCTTACATTCAAAGATATTGTGATAAAGAGCTATTTTATTCCAAATTCTGAGAAAGGAAATGGAGGCATTTTAGTCGAATCATCCCCTTTTTGTCATATCCTGGGAAGAGCAGTCAGGCCTTAGTTTATTCCCCTTATGGAGTAGAGCTTTGTTGTGGCTTTAAAATATGTGAAAGTGAGTTGTTTTCACAGCCGGTTGCCAACTAACACTTCCAAATTTGTAGACTCCTGGATGAGTGAATGTGTCTTGCTCTGCCTAGCATGGAAAGACCCCTCCAGAAGAAAACATTGGTATATGTCTTCAAAGATGTGTCAAGAAGAGTTTTAAATTAAGGGCTCAACAGGGTCTGTCTCATTTCCCAGGCTAATGGGAACGTTCCTACAATTTTCTTCCAACAAGACCACTTTGGATGGAAGGTCTTGTTGGCACCAACGTAATCTTAAACCATGGGGAACACAAAGTGATTCCACTTTAGCCAAATCTGTATTATTGTGATAAAACTTATGATACATCTATTATAGTATTATAAAATAAAAAGTCAAAACTAATTATGGGTTCTGAAGGTAACTTTTGGTAGAGTACGTGTCAATCTGGAGCCCATTCTAATATTTCCTATTAAACAGAATCAGGTTATCATTGACAAAAGCATGAGGACTTTGTATTATCCTATTTTTGACTCTTGTAAAATTCTATATTTTTCCTCTCATCTTTTTACTCTCAATTAGCTTATCCTTGATAATAATTGAAAATATTCATTTGCCTATGGTTTTACTTTTCCTTGGGTGAATCGGGTGTCCTAAACCCTCAGTGAATTATGTTGAACATGGTGAATATTTCAAATCATGGATTGAAATTAGTGCATCCTCTTCAGATTCTGAATTCTGGCACCAGCTGCTGTCATCCAGCACCATCATTTCAGATCTATGTGAATAAGATTTGCATGGGCTATATTCTATATGCTTTCCTGTAAGTGTTCAGTCCTTTCTGTCCCCCGGAACTAGGCAGAAATGAAAACAAAGGTAATGAAACAGTGTTTCCTAGATAAGCAGGTCTCCAAATCCATTTATTAAATGCTGAACTTATTTGTGTTTTTCTGC